>CM062804.1:609136032-609379570 GCA_031772625.1 Pinus tabuliformis
CATGAAGTGCATGATCTGATGTATTTTCCAACATCTTGTCGAAGATTTGGGACAATAAAATACTTTTGTATTACGACCACAATTTTATCCACACCAAAGTGTCCAGCTACCCAACTGCAGTGCATCTCCCAAATCAACCTGGCATGCCTACTTTAAGGAACAAAAAGGTGGCCCAAGTAGCATATAATGCATCTTGGAGGTGGAAGTCTGGAACTTGCTTGCATCCATTAACATCTGGTATGTGGTGGCGAACTTTGGATAATTTTATATAGTTGCAGCCATCTAGAGGTCTCGTGGCCACAAGAGTTGAGAACAGTGGTTAGTGCTGCAACCGGTGGCCAACTAAGGCAATCTACAACATGATTGGTGTTGTCATTCTTGTATTTGATATTCAAATGGAATTGTTGCAGATATGTGGACCACTTCTGATGGTGATCATTTTGCAACTTCCCTTGGGTCTGTATTAAACTGCAGGGGTGGTGATTTGTGTGGATGACCGTCTTCTTCCCAGAATGTAATGTTTCCATTGCTGACAAGCTTGCACGATGGAATATATCTCCTTATCATGGGTGGGGTCTTTTCGAATTTTCAGAAAGTGTCTCACTGTGATAGGCCACCATATGTCCTTGTTGGGTGATAACTGTACCATAACATAGTTAGAGACATTTGGCTCAATTTCAACTGGGTTGTTGCAGGTATGGAAATGTGAGTACTGGTGCAGAGTAGAGTTGGTGCTTCAGTTCAACAAACGCCTTCTGTTTGGGACTTGGACTAGAAAAACTTTCTTTTGCTCCACCTTGGTAACTTGACTCAAAGGCCAAGTGATATGAGAATCAACACCAACCTCTGATAAAAATTGGCAAGGCCCAAAAAACCGCAAAGCTCTATTAGAGTGGTCGGGGATGGCCAATCCCGAATTACTTGTATCTTAACTAGACCCACATGCACGACTTGCTCATCAATGATGTAACCCATATATTGGACTTGTCTCATGCCAAAGGTGCATTTCTACAACTTAGAACGTAGTTTGTGTTGTTGCAGGGTTTGAAGGATCTACCGAATGTGTTGCAAGTGCTCTTCCCAACTATTGCTAAAGATAAAATGTCGTCCATATACACAACCACAAACGAGTTGGTGAAGGGCCACAACATGCCATCCATCAACCTCATAAAAGTAGCAGGGGCATTTGTCAACTTGAAAGGATGGCTAACCATTTAGAAAGGCCCTCCTTGGATTTGAAGGCGTTCTTCCATACGTATCTGGGCTCTATTGGAACCTAGTGATTATTGAATTTCCACGGTCTTGAGTCTAGGTTAGAATCTTAAAATCTATGATGCTACCGAACCAATAATCTTAACAAGAATGACTTTACACGGCGGAAAATATAAAGCATTAAATTACATATGCACAAGTACACAATGTTTAACAAATATTGTACAATAATGTACAACCCAATCTTCGTTATATTAAACCAATCTGAATAATACAACAGTCTATGGTATACATGATACAATAACAAAACACACTGTGCAAATTCTATGTCGTATCTTGTCTTGTCGGTCCTTCGCTTTCATACTGCTCTCTAGCTGCCCTTAGGTCCTTCAAAGGACAACACATATAGACTCCAGGAGGGTTGCCACCTAACACTGTTGCATGTACATGGGTTGATCGAATCTTCTCTCTAGGTGGCCAATACCTGAGCTCCAATCTGCCTACTGTAGCCTTTTCATCCAATCAAAGAGTTACACATCAGGGTCAATCCTTTACCCAACGTTCAATTGTCAATGTCTCATTATCACTGCTCATCTAGGGCTACTTTGGGCCATCAACGTTTCCCTCCAACAATCCAATGATGCCCAATCCTTCACTACATGTTCTTTTCCTAAGATGGACTTTTGACCTCCACTAAAAGTCTTCCAAATGACCCACAGGCTGCTAATGAACCATCCAAAAATCTTGTCACAACTATGATCCAGCACAGGAAAAAACAATGTCAAACATACTCTTTGTTAGGTGTTAAATTATTGCATATTGTGATCTAGTTAGGGCTTCCCGTAGCCACGTCAGCCCTACTAAAAAAAACCTCACAATCCCATCTTTAGTTGTGACTTCCTCCACAAGTCTTCCTGCCCTTCTTAATATTGATCTGTACACAAACCAACCCTTTATATGCCCACACTGCCTTTATGCAAGGATACAAGGCCTATGGCATGTTCTATCCTATAGACCCAGCCTTTCGCCCCTTGTCCCAATCACAAATAGGCTTGCGGCCTTCCACATAATTCTCCAAGGGTTGTGACATGTTCACTATGGAAGACCACATTTAAATCACCCAAACCATCCTTAATACAACCCACTCCTCTTTGACCTGTTATAGGATAGATCTACCCTTAAAACAGTTATGTAAAGGCTTAACCAAGCCTTTCCTTCTTTGCTGAGTACTCCTAGCCTGCGACCAATCTAAAGGATCTTCCTTCTCAAATGCGAGTACTTTGATGTCTTATGTCGCACAAATGGATGAGGAATAATGCCCTCCAAGACCACCTATATATACACATAAGAAAAGCCTCTCAAAACCATCTAACAAGGGCTTGTACAACTGACACATGCCTTCTTAAACACCAAGCCGACCTAGACTCCTCATGTGCAAACCCACACATAGACTTCAAAAATTCATATCTTGCTAAAGCCAACTCAAAATTTGACGATTCTTGAAGCGTTGGATTCTCCTTTTTGCCCTCTAATCATCTCATCCCATCACATGTCCAAAGTGCTCCATAGGATTGCCCAAAACACGATGGGTGAAAAACCCCAAGCTTGGGTTCTAAGCTAACAAGTGACTCTTGTGGTGCTTTTCCCTCCAAACCCCAAACCCTATGGCTTGGAGTACCTCCCAAGCTACTAAAAAATCAATAGTGATAACAAGACTTCAGATCGATCTTACCGAAATACTTGGCTTCCTTGAGCTGGTAAAGAAGGGCATCAATCCGCGGGATTGGATACATGCTCCTAATGGTGATTTTGTTTCAGTTCCTGATAATCAATGCATAGCCTCTAGGTCCCATCCTTCTTATGTACAAGTACAATCAAGCTCCCACAAGTGAGGAACTTGGTTATGTGTGCCCTTTTTGCAGCAGCTTCTGTATCTATCGCTTGATCTCCTCATTTTTCAGAATGGAGTGACGGTATATCAGCCCATTGGATAGAGGTGCTCTGGGGGTCAGATCAATCGAATGATTGACCTGACAGTGTAAGAGCACCCCTGTGGGTGAGGAGAAGATGTCCCTGTATTCTTCCACGACCTTATCCATCTTCTTCTACTACGTGGAGGAACCTCTCCTAGGGGCCATGGATGTGGCCACAATCTTCCACTTAATTTGAGCATGAATAAAAAAGAAAACAAATTTCTTAGTCTGGGAGATGATCTCACTGCATTGCTTAGCAGAGATCAAAGAGATGGCGATAGGTAGGGCTACCTCTAGTATCATGTATAACTTATTTCCCAAAGTAATAAGAACAATGCGAGGCTTATACTCATACAAAACATGACACTTTCACAAGTATGGTTGGCCTAATAATACATCACAAACTTCAAGAGGAGAAACATCACACAATACCTCATCCGTGAAGGGCTTAATGTTGTAGGGAAGGCGACATTGTTGGCTAACGCAGAGATCTCATCCTTGGTGAAGCCACCTGATGGTGTATAGTTGTGGGTGTGGTGTGGTCGGTAGGCCCAGTCGCTTCATGACCTCTGCTGAAATTAGGTTCTTTTGTCTCTTGTTGTTGACAATGAATTGCAACGGAGACCCCTTCACCACTTATGTGAGTGGAAGAGACACTCCCCTTCCTCTGGATCTTTGAGCTCAATCTTTTGGATCTTTGTGGTGGCAATGATGTTGCTAGGCTCCGCATCAATAATCTGCATCCCCTTGTCATTCTAGTTGTCAGGTTCTGACTCAGAGTTAGAACATGCATATGACCCTGAAGCCTTTTTTGACCACTAGTGACTACTTGGCTTGATATTCACTTGTGTTGTGAGTGGGCTCTTCTGGAACTCACACCACTTTCCTGTGTCCATTTTTGTCTTCATGGTGTTGTTCTTTGCTCGTAGCTTTAGCGGGTTGTCTTGGGTCACCTTACCTTGGCTTTTTCCTTGTTCTGTGGTTTGGGAGCACCTTTCCCTTGCTTTAGATTCGCAGATTCAAAGTTTTGCTTCTTCTGTTTAAATTTATGCTCGATCTTGACGACATATCGATAGGGGCTCCAAGCAAGGATATGCCCAAGAACTCCATCTTGTCCTTGATGTATTTGTGTAGACAACCATGGTACTTGAGTACTAGATGCTCGTTAGAATCCTTGATACCCAACTTCGTTCGAAGGGTTTGAAAAATATTTGTGAACTTCGACACGTCTTGGTCCCTTCCCCACCACAGTGTGGTCCACTTTATGCACTTATCTTCATAGCTCCCGACAGGGTAATATTGTTCCTTGATGGCATCTTGGAAAGAATTCCAAGTAGGGGCAATTGAAAATAGTGACGGTTCCCTCTCGTCTCTCTGCTCGCAGTAGGTTTCCCACTAGTCCTTGACGTGGGGGGTGACTTTGAGGAGTGCAAAAGTAATCTTTGTCCTGTTAGAAAAGTCATGAATCGAAAAATATCCTTCCAATAGATTTAATTATTTATCTATGACATCTGCATCTATTTGGCCTTCAAATATGTGAATGTCAAAGTTGACTTGTACTTTAAAGGGAGTGGCACCTCAAAGGTGGTTGTTGGATGAAGATGTGTCGCCTGTGGGTATTCATTGAAGGATCTAGGAAAAGTTTTCCATCATCTCGTTCCTTTGTCGCTCAAGGTCTTCTTCGAGCAATATTTTGAAAGGATCTTCTGCTCCCTCATCTTTCTTTTCTTTCGCCATGGGAGGTTGTAGGTGTTGGAAAGGCCGATCTTGAATAGGTTCAACCAGTTCAAGTACTAACTCATACCCTGACCTTGTTAGGGACATGCACAGAAAATAGAGAAAGAGTAGACCACTCTGATACCACTGATCCAAATTTATGTAGGAACAAAATGGAATACAAATTTAAATAGAAACACAAAGCTACAATGAAAACTAAACTTCAATTCATTGATAAAAAAATCTCGAATACTGTTTACATGCAGAATGAAAATAAACTAACTTGGTTGATGGTAGCTTATCTCTAAGAAGAGATTTGGGGGCTAAGTGCCTCTGAACTATGTTACAATGAAGACCAAAGGCCTATTTATTATTGAGAAACAATGAAAAACCCTAAACATCCAAAAACCTAACCCTAGGAGATGAATCACCAAAAGTTTGTGGGCCCCGTATGGGTAAATTGGTACATCAACTTCTCGGGGTCGTAACTTTGGCATACAATATCTTTTTGACACGTACGATACCTTGTTAGAAATATCTATCCAAGGAATACAACTTTTGACTGCAAACACCCTTGCCGTAGGCTATGACTTTTCTTGTTTAAAAAAAAAACACCGTTTAGGGCCTCAAAACGGTTCTGGAAGTTTAAGACCCAAAAAGCTGCCAAAAATAGTAAACTATGCTACAGTTAAGAAAACTGAAAGAAACAATGGTTGGGATCCAAGTGGAATAGGTGGGTTGACACCAATTCCACCTGGATCAAGGGACTTCTACTCTCCACTCAACCATAGGCCAATTACACCACAAATTTCTTGTCGCTGACCACCCCTTAGTTAGATCCAAAATATGAGGGGATACTTGCATAAGGAAATTACACTAAAGGCTTAGTTAAACTCTTAGAAGGAGGAGTTCAATGTCCATGTGGTTTATCAACTACTCTTTGGAAGTAGGCACCTTAGTGATCCAATCATTCTTCTAAGCTCATTCTTAGGGATTCACCCAAGGTCCAAATGGGTATTTCTCAATCTAGGAGTTGGAATCCATTGTTTAGGTGGTTTATCAATTGTACTTTCATAACAAACACCACAAGGGTATGTAGTCCATTGTATAGGAGATTTATCAACTACTCAACAAGTACCATAGTGACCCAAATTTCTTTGAATAGGTGGTTTATGAACTACACTACATGCACCACAGTTATTCAGTCATCCATTGAGCCTCCCATTGATTGTTCATGCACAGAAACATAGTCGAGTGGCCTCAAACACAAATTCATAGGGGCTATCACCTAGATCATATGATTTTAAAAGTTTCACAAGGCTTTGCAACCTAACTCCATCATCGTTCAACCTTTCATAGCCACAGTTCCAACAATTCCATGTGCTTCCACTATCAATAGTGAGTTCTCTCTCAACGTTCTAAGGAGAGCCAAACAAAACAAATGAAAAAAAAAAAACCAAGATAGACTTAGAGAGACCTCATGCATTTTTTGTTGTTGTTAATTCATTGTCCTCCTCTCTCTTATTTACTATCTCTCCCCTCTCATCGACTTTCACTCCTCTCACCTTCATTCTCAGCCTCTCGTGTTTCTGTGAGGCATTGTCCAACCTCGCTCGGGGGGAATTGGGATGGGAATTTTCCCACACCCACACCTCCCAATCTCATCTCATCAATTTCTATCGGAGGGGTAGTTCCATTGGCCTGCAATGGCTTCAAAAAAATAATTTGGGTTGACTCTTGGCTTTTCATGGCACACAACAAACTCTCCCTTAAACAATGGATCTTTGGGTGTCTCCTCCTTCACGCCATAATTACAAATTAAATTAAATCTTCTAGTGTTCACCAAATTTTTTGTCAGCCAACTGTGGCTCTCATGTTGACATTACATGATTATATTTACAAACATGGGGGTGAAATAAAAGGGTTGCATTATTATCTTTAATATCTTTAGTAGGATTAGGTTGTAGTTTTCCAACATTCTACCATTACATATGCATTGTTGTTCAAGGGATCATGATCACCATAAACCTTGAGAAACTCAATACTTTACTACATGTGTTATTTACTCTGTCTTTGTGATTTACTTTATTCCTATGTGGATTCTTCTAGTTGTGTTGAGGGTTACAACATTAAGTTTCATAGGCCCACTAGGTAGAAGTGTGTTATTTCAATTCTTTAAGTGTGATCTTTGATTTCATGCAAGTGTAGTTTTTTTTTTTTTAACCTTGGTGTCTTGTAAAATACATTAATATCTTGCTCTAGAACATATCTAGAATACTAAAACCTCATTGACACTTAACAATATTGTACTAGCATATATAATGCACAATAGTTTGTGAGTTCCATACGAAAATTAGGATGATAATTAAATGTACTATTCCTCAGTTATCTACTAAATAATTAGAGGATACTTGAAAACCTCATCAAGAAGCATACTTCTAGACCCCATAACTCTTAGTGGGAATAAGAAACTTTTCTCCTATCAATAATCAACCAAAAAACCATAAACTCAAAATCTTCTATTTTATTTTGTTTAGAAAGAATATAACTAAAAAATCAAAGAAAAATAAAAGATTTGGATTTTCTTTTTTCTTTTGTTGTGCAAAGTTCACAATTTATTTCATTTCCTAGACTAGTTTATCAAGTGTTTGTGCTCCATTTCTTATCTCTAGACCCTAAAAAGGAAAATGGGCCCTATCATATTATGCTTTAAGTTATTATCTAACTTGTTTTGAATTTATTTAAAGGATTTCTCAAATTTGGAAATTACATAACAATAATAAAAATTAGGCTTGAAGGGACCCTAAATCCTGGGTTTATCCTTAAATGAAAAATTATACTTAGACCTAACTTCTATTTCATTACTAAAACATTGATACAAGTTTATCTTACATTTTTAGAGGTGAAATTCATCTTCAAGTTGCTTATAATTGCTCAATGTTTATGTAGATATTTCTTTGGTCAATTCTAGTGCTAACTTTGGATAAATCTCTAGTGAAATTGATTCCAACCTCTATTGGGATTTGTATTTGTTGCATACTGTTGTTTCTTTGTAGAGAATTCTAGGCACGAGAACTGTGCCAAAGCATCTAAATGAGGATTTATTTAAATGGATGATCAATGACTCAAATCATTCACATATATATTACCTAGATATTTCAAATATTTCTCAAAGTGTTGATTCCAATACTAACAACATGCAATCTTTAAATGTTTATGATAGATGAAAAAGAAGATATTTGATAATTAAATACCCTTCCTGAATATTTATATTATCAAATAAGTAGAGGCATATAGAAATATTTCTATAGCTAACACTTATATATTTGAGAGATGACAAAAGGCAATAATTTTGAAATGCAAAGGTACTAATTTAAAAAAATTGTTTAATTAGCTAATCTCAGTAACGATAATAACTTTGCAGGGGCTACTAGGGAGATCTAAACTTGACCTAGCTACACAGTACTTCTATATTACCTCAAACATATGAAGAAGAATAACACAAATGATTACATAAGGGAGACTCACATGAACATAAATGTTGTTAAGAACGAAAGACAAAAGCCTTTGATTATCTTCAAAATTTCCAAAAATACAATAATGTCTCTGGTTCTATCAAAGTATCAACCCTTCTTACTTTGAATTACATATAGAGTCTTCTAAAAAATATCTAATCTATTACAATCTTTTACATAAAGATATTTTTTTCTCCAAAATATTTTGGATAGCTCTAATCAATAAAACTCAAAAATAAAAATTTTGGAACTGATTTAGTGGAATCTGCACACTATTCGAGGATTTAGTTTCTAACTGCTGCCTTTAAATCTGGTTTTGTTGATTCTGCTCCTGTTCTTTGCCCAAATCCTGCCTCTAAACCTGCTTTCTATTTACTCGATAAGTTCAAGGAACTTATCCCACTTATCATCATCTGGACATGAAAATTTTATTACTTTCTTGTATGCCTCATCTACCTCAATGTACTTTTCAAAGGTGGGCTTGGTTACAAAAAGATGGTGAATTTCATATGAAATGAATAAATCATTTTCTAAACCTTGGAGAAAATTTTTACCATCAATATTTCCTTTTACTTTAGCAAATTTTGAGTAACTTCTGTTGATAATCTTCCTGCTGGAACAATTGGCCATGAGAATCCCTTAATGATGGGAGTCCTTTTTGTTGAAGAACATATTTTTTTTATGAAACCTTTTGATCTAAACTTCTAGGTTTTGGCATTTGTTCTCTAGCTATAACATCAAATTTCTCTTTGTCAACACTTTTCTCACTTCAAGGACTGTATCTGTCCTATCTTCAATCCCCATGTCTTCAAGCTCCTCTCTAGTTTTTGAATTCAAAACTTTGATAATTCTTGTTGCTTCTCCAGGTTTATGGTCCAACTCCTCTTTGATCTCAGCAATGGCTGCTTTTGCTTTGTGTATCAGTTGTTCCTGTTAAAAAATAATCTCAATAGATTTCCAAAAATATGAAATGGCTGAATTTATGTCTACCCAGATCTTCTCCTTAGCTTCTGACAGATTTCATTCACTGGCTAATTCATCCATTTTTCAAGTTGTTTTGCAATCTTGAAATCCTTTTGTACTTCTGAAATATATGTACTATCCGCCTTGATTTTATTTTATTTTGTCCTATGTAGTGATGCTTTTAGTTTCTCAATTTCAATATTCCTCAATAATATATCTCCCATGGCCTTAGATAATTGTTTAGTTGCATCTTGGTTGAATGACTTTGTTTCTATTGTAGAAGTTCCTGCACCGACTTTCTTTTCTTTCTCCTTCATAATTTTTTCCATGTCTGACTCCATTTTCTGTATTTGAATGTTTTGCTCAACAATCATACACAACATATTATTTTCCTTCTCTAATTTCCCTATTTCTTGAACTTGAGGATGTTCTGTTGTTGGAATTTTTAACTATTTTCATAGTGCTTGAATGTCTACATTTATGTTTTTAATAATTTCTTGAGTTGAATTAACATCATTAGGATCTAATCCTAATTTGAGTACAATATCTTCTAAATCTTTCATTCTTGTGTCCTTTTCTAAACATGACGTCTTTTCTAACTTAAGATGATAATGCATATTATTTAAAGAATATTGTAGCTTTGGAGCAACCATTGCAGAACTTGTTATGGAATAATATATCATTTCATCAGCTTGTTTATGTAGACCAATTTGATCTATGGGATGAATCTATTTTGTATCAAAAGAAAATATTGAAATCTTGTAATCCTCTTGTTTTTGGACTTGGGACCTTTGGCTCAAGAAATGCCAATCGAAACTTTCCTTTTTTAGGTTTTGTGTAGACAATAATCTGGTTTGTGTAGAAGTCAGTTTTCAGAACTCGGAATAGGCAACAATCTTTAACAATTCATTCTTCTTCTTTATTTCTCTGAATCTAGCAAAAATACTTTGTTCACCAGAATAAGGGGAAGTAGATACATCATGAATTGTTTCTTTAGTTTGTTTCAAAGTGAACACAAGCTTGCTTGATAACATGATTGTAGTAAAAACTTTTATATTTTTAACCTCTGATGATTCTTCCTCTGTATTATTTGTCTTTGTCCTCTAAAAATCTCTAAATTCTACTGATTTAGAACCTGAACCAACAGGAGACATACTTTCACTTGGTCTCTTTAACTCTCTCTTTAATTCTTGGAGTTTCTAAGGTTGTTTGACTATAAACCTACTTTTCAACCTCCTGCAAAGTGTTCTCCTCCCAAACTTCCTGATTAACATATTGTTCAATTTCTAGTTTTGAGATATGAGTATAAGGAGCATATTTTTGCTCAACTATAATAGATGAAATTACTCCCAAAGGGTCATAAGTCCAGTTGAAACTTAACTTAAACTTCATTTGACTTAATAAATTTTCCACCTCCTTATCAGTTGCTCTAGTATTTACTATAAATGGACCAATTTGAGCTTTTAGTTTGAATTGAGCCTTTTTCTTTCTGGATACAAAATGAATTTCATCCATATTCATGTTTTGTCTTATGAATTCTAGAGCAAAAATCCTCATGGGAACAAAAAATGGCAGTTTGTATGGTGGCAACTCACAACCATAAACTTTGATCTTTGTGAAATTCTGATATAAGTACCAGTCTCCCACTTTTGACTGTTCACTCAGATGCAAAATTATTTTAATTTTTGTTGATATCCTTGGGATTGCATCACTACTAAGGAGACATAATGACAAATATAGAAATTGATCTACAAAATCACTAAAAGAGTAATCTTCTGAATTCCTTCTGACTAATGAAGTCCAATGAATGAAAAATTGTGGCCTTCCCTGTGAGTCAAGCTTTTGGAGTGGAATTTTGAATCTTTCATATTGATGATATAAAAATAAATACACCAATACAGATTGATGTTTAAAAGATCTTTCTGCATTGAGTTTGAAGAACTTCTCATGAATGATATCTAAAATAAACTGACCAAATTTGAAAATGAAAAGAGAGATTTTTACTAGATGAAAAGACTGTTAAGAACCCTTCGATGACTTCATCAACCCATTCATCACTCTGGTAGCCTAAAAGATAACAAGCCATAGAAATTACTTGTCTAGACATTTATGGAAATGTTGCTAAAGAGTATGGTGGATTATGACGAGGAAATTTGGAACCTTCAGGCATAAAAGACTCAAAGATACTAGCTCGCCATTGAAGGTTAAGTTTCTGGTAGATTTCCATTAGCAAATCAACTAAAAATGTGTGAAGGGAACTTTGAGGGTTCATTTGCAAGGCCTGAAAAATAGATTCTAGGGTTATGGAGAACAAATATTTAGCATTTCTGGCTACTATTTCTCTCTAGCTGGGTCGATAACGATTTTCACACTAAGAAATAAATTCAGAGAAGTGATGAGTTCTAGGGAAAACAAATTGAGGTAACATGGATTCCCAAAAGCTAAATTCATTACTAGCATTTTCAAATTTCCGAAATGTCCAATTGTGCAATTCATGTAAGTCAAATTCACATTTAGTTTCTATGATTTTGAAATCAATATCTACCAGAGAAATTCATCTAAATTAGGGACCAGGGGAAGCATTAGGTTTTCAACAAATATCTTAGCTTTTCCCTTCTTATAGTCATTTCAAATTAAGAGGAACACAATAAATTAAGAATACCCAGTGATCTGCTAGCTAATTAACATGGTTGAATGCAAAATTCATAAGTATTATGTCACTGAACACCTCTGTAAACATTGGAAAAAGGAGGAAAATGATATGGTTGATGGAGGATAATTTAGTTTAGAAGAATATTTTGGATAGTCGTTAGTGAAATTAATAGTTGGTGCATCGAAAAACTACTATTAGAATGTTGGCAACAATGAATTTAATGATTTAATGGTTAAATCATTAAAATTATCAGAGGAAATGGCAAGGGCTAGTTTGGCAGTTATTTGGCTGAGGGGATAATTTGGCGGAAGTGGTAACGAAAGGAACAGTTAGGCGGAAAGTGGCTTGTAGGGGGGTTGGGGGATGTGGTGGTAAGTTGTATTTGTGAGGGGGGGCCCCGCAATAGGTGAGCGCCCAACACATATTCATGGGTGGTTTTTGCAAAATAGGTTTACAGAACCCCCCGTCCCCCCACCCCCCCTTCATTATGCGAGAGTGCGAGGGGGTTCCACAATCCATTTTTAACTGTTGATTGCGACAGAGGAAATATATGTCATTGGAAATTGCTTGGTAGATAATTGCTGGAGGCTTTATTCAAATAACCACTAAATAAAATTTATTGGCTCCGAAAATTTAATTAAAGCGACATTTATAAAGATATGCCAAGCTTTATTACAAAGTGAAAACAAATTAAAATTTCCTTTTTATTTTGAAAAATATACAATTTAAAAATAAATTGCATGGGTAAAAATAGTTACAACATTGGCTCCATATGGGGATTGCTTCCCCCTGCGGGATGCAGAGAACATGCAGATCCATGTGCCTTCTCCTCGGGCTATGGAGTCATTGTTGTAGAAAATCACACTTTCTTTTGAAAATATAAATCACACCGATTATTTACAATGATAATGAAGAAAACTTACTCAGTACTGAATGTAGTGTTTCAAATATTTCCCATTGACTGGCAATGAGAAATATTCTCCTTGTAAGTTCTGAAGAATGAATGTGTTATTCCCTTTGATTTCTGCAATTTTAAAAGGTCCCAACTAGAGATTATCAAACTTTCCATGCTTTCCTTTTTCTTCTCTTCTTGCATCCCATCTTAAAACTAGGTCTTCATGTCTGAAATCTCTCTCTTTGGCTCTCCTATCAAATAAACTCTTCATCTTATCCTGATATTGTAGGAGTTTGTGTTGAACTTCTTCTCTACCCTGATTTAGTTTAATGAAATCATCAGTTTCCTCATAAGAATCCCACAAGAGCTTCATGACCAGAAATGCCAATTGGGTAGGGAAAATGGCTTTAGTACCATAAACAAGTTGGAAAGGAGATTTACCAGTAGATCTCTTGGGTGAAACTCTATTTTCCCAAACTACATACTTCAAATGGCTATCCCAATTTCTTTTATGATATTCTAACACCTTCTTAATGACTTTAATCAAAATTTTGTTTGATGACTCTGCTAGTCCATTCCCTTGTGGATAATAAGGTGTAGAGTGATGTAATGAAATTTGGTATTTTTGACAAAAATCAATCATTTTAATGGAGCTAAAAGCTTGAGCATTATTGATAACTATTGTTTTTGGACAACCAAACCTAGATAAAATGTTCAATAAATTCCATGACCACAAAATCGGTTGAATTTTTTGAAGGTATAGCATATACCCATTTTGTGAAATAATCAGTTGTTGTTAGGATCCATCTATGTTGATTACTAGAAGAAGGAATTATTTCACCAATGAAATCCAGACCCCATTGCAAGAAAGGAGCTTCAACTAGTACTAGAATAAGAGGGAGAGAAACCAATTTTTGTTTACCTGCAAATATTTGGCAAGGAATACAACTTTGTACTTTCAGACCAACTTGGGCAAACAATTTAGGCCAATAGAATCCTGCTCTCAATATTTTGTGTGCAGTTTCTTTCCAAGCATAGTGGCCTCCACATACTCCATGAAACTGCTCAATTACACCCTTTGTTTCACTTTCAGTCAAACATAGCAAAAGAATGTTTAATGGATCCTTCCAATACATATTTGCATTAAGTATACAATACTTCATTTCTCTAAGTTTAAGTGACCTGCATTGATTTTTGTTGAACTCAAGAGGATATTCAAAATCTCTCAGAAAATGTACAATATCTTTATACCAGTCTGATAATAAAAACTTTTCATCAATATGCAAAAGGAAGTTGGAGTGGTGCTAAACTAGAAGAAGGTTCTTGTGGATTCTTCTCCTCTGGAACAGGAGAAGGTTCTTGTGGATTCTTCTCCTCTAGAAAACATGAAATCTGCAAAATTGAATTTATGCCCAAAATTTTACAATTTGATTCTGCTAACAACTTATCCAATCCTTGTCCTTTAACTAGCTTTGTTGGTCTGATATCCAAATCAAATTCCAAAATTTTAGCTATCCACCTTCCTCTTTTCCCATCTATATCAGGTTGATTTAGCATTGCTTTTGCTTCATTGTTGGGTACAAAAGCTATTATTGGAGAATGCAGCACATAAATTCTAAAAGCTTTCAAAGCTTGAACTAAAGCATAGGCTTGTTTTTCAATTATATCATACTTTAGTTCTGCATCCCTCATAACTTTGCTAAAGAAAGCAATTGGTTGCTCATAATGATCTTCATTTTCTGTAATAAGACTGTTGCTATTGTACTGTCTGAGGCAAAAGAGAAAATACTAAAAGGCTTTGAATAATCTGGACTGACTAATACTGGTGCTTCTGTAAGTGCCTTTTTGATTTGTGAAAAGGAAAATCTAGCTTGTGCATTCCATTTAATTTCATGATTCTTTTTAAGCATTGATGAACACTAGTATTGAAGCAATGATGCTGCAACTCCTGGGCTACCTACTTTACTCTTATCAACCTGGTAGTTCGTAACAAACTTAGAAGCGTCGGTGCTATATGCATAAGTAATAGTTCTCACTGTAGGTTGTCACTTGGTCAGCTGGCGTGATATCACTAGGAGCTCAAGCCAACTTCTATGGATTCCAGAAGAAGCTCTATATGTGATGGAAGGAAATAAATATTACTCTACAGATGCTATTCTAACTGTAGAAAGGAGAAAGACTGAAATGTAAAGCAAGCCTAGTAAACCCTAATCAACCAACTAATTCTACTTTTGTAGAAAGCACTATGAAAACCATGAAAGGAATGCCATTACCTACTCAAAGAAGTAAACAACATCTAACTATGCTATTTCTGGAAGTAAATAAGCAAAGAACATATTTTTGGATTTTTATGTATTTTTATGTGAAATTGACATGCATGTAATTTATTGTGTGTGAGTGTGGCAGCGAATAGGTGGCATTGGAGGGCGGTTTTGGTACTTGAGAGGATGTAGGATGGTGTGGATGGGTCCTAGGAGGTCTCAAGTGGCCTTTTGGAGGCTTTTCCCACACTCGGCCTTCAAAAGAAAGCCTACAGGAAAATCTACAGGAGGACACAGGAAATCTACAGGAGGAAAAACAACGTTCTACAAGAGGCCTATAGGAGGAGGCCGAGAGCAGTTTTCATTGTTTTGAGGGTGTGAGAGTGGGTGAAAAAGGTGGATGAAGGTTGGAATGAGGTGTTAGGGTGCCTATGGTCTACCATGAACCACTAGGAGAGAGAAAGATGATTGGATTTTCTCAAGGAGAGAGGAATAAGTCCTAGGAAAAATGCAGGAAACTAAGGCAGAATTGAGGTGAGGTTTGGGAGACCAATAGGGCATGGATTAGATGGAGGGTGTGATTGCTGATAAGCTGGCCTACTGCTGGAAGAGATCTGCTACATAGAAACTGACAGTCAACCAAGGAAATCAAGCAACAAGTGAAATGAATGCATTGAGGAAAAATAGAGTTTTGCATAAAAAGTGTCTAAACTATGATCTATGAAAGGAAATGCTAAGAAATACTGTAGGAAAGGAAAGCATGAAAGAAGACTATTGCAAATCAGGAATTAAGCATGATGAAGAAGATCTAAAGCAAAGCAAAACTGGACTATTAACCTTTTAAAAAGCTGCAAACACTAGAAGTCCTATGAAGGAGAAAAATCTGTGTTTTTGGGGCAGCAAGAGGGTCTTTGCCTCAAATCATGGTCCCAAAGGGAGGAAGAGAGGCCAAGGCACTATTGCTAGCCTTTTGAATCTTTGTTGATCACTGTTTAACCTGCTACAGAAAGCACAAATGGAAGCAAACTACTAAATCATCAAAAACAACCTATTCTTAACCATAAAAGAAGTACATCTAACAACAAACTGATCTACCAACTGAAACAAAGCATACATATATAAGTAAAGAGGAGCTTGGCTGCTTGGATTTGGCCCTAACCCAAGAGATTCAGCCCTCTGAGGTAACTCAGTGCTAGCTCAAAAAGGATTCCATCTTTATTTTCAAAAACAATAGTAAGGTTACATGAAACTGTCACAAAAAATAAGCTCGAAATTTGAGCAGAGTTTACATAAGCAAAAATCTAACAAAAATCCGACCCTAGTGAGGCCTTAGGCCTCTCTAATTATACAAATGAAGCTACCAACATCTTCCTTAAAATCGGGGAGGATTGGCTCCCAAAACTCGAGATAATCATCAGTCATCCTCCACTTGCTCGACTGCCTTTTAGTGCATGATTCAGCTGCTTGTACTCCGAGCTGAATGAAGGGGAATTTGAAGTGAGGAGTAATAAATGAGGGGGATTCCCTCCTATAAGTCCTCTCCTTTGTCCACTTCGAGTTATTGTTACCATTTTTCCATTGGATCCTTGACTTTTACCTCGAAACTCATCAATAATCTGCATTAAATACATGTTAGACCACATGGCACAATAACTAACTCAACTCACTCTATAAGCATAAATATAATCACAAAATCATGTAATAAGCTAAGAGAATGGTTGGTTTGACTAGGCTAAGAGGTAAAATGAGTCCATATAATTACCCATTTATGAGGCTCATCATCACCCCCTACTGAAAGTGTTTCTCATCCTATGAGTAACTTAGTCAATCTCCTCATATTTTATGGCCCTGGTAGCCTCCCTAGCATCCCAAGCTTCTGATGTGGTCTGATCTTCTTTGTCATAGAATCCTGCCTTCCTTTCTATCTCTTCTCACTACTCCTCCTCTTCTTCTTCTCTTCTACCTTCCAACATGCCTAATAGCAGTGGGGGACTCAGTTTGAGGCCAATCCAGTTGACCTTCAGCCTCTGCATGGAGCGTTTGTACATTGGCACCCTTCTTAATGCCTCCTTCAGCCTCATGGGGGAATGATATTCCCTGATCTGCAGACTGTGTGGTAAGGTGTTCCATCTCCTCATGCATGCATGCACATAGTCATCCCCAAGTAGCCTTTGCATATCCTCAAAGTGTGCAATGGCTTGTGCTTGATCATTTAGATATCTAGGGGCAATCTGAGGATTATTGGCAAGCAGGTTGTGTGTGCTGATGAGTGCCATGGGATCTGATGGCTCAACTCTTATCATTAATGGCTCATTCTGCTCTTTTATCATCAATCTTTTTATTTCTGCTGCCCTCAACTCTTCATGGTTCATCCATGAGGCCATGACCATTAGTTGCATGTCCCCTAGCCTGGCATTGGGGTCCCACACATTCATGTCTGTGAAGGCCATGTTATGTAGGTAGAATTCTGCCATCTTTGCCTTATCCTCTGATGTGCTTTGGTCACACAGATCCATAAACTGCTTGTAATATTGGAAGGGCATTGTGCCTCTTTGTGCCAGAGTCTTTATCTAGAATTGTAACCATTGGTCCTTGAGATATAGGCCATAGGATTTTTCTGGTGTTCTACATTGCAATGCCTCCATGGATAAGCTAGCCATGCATGCCAGCTGAGTTTTCTCTTGCAACTACCTCCTTAATAATTTATTTTCAGTTTCAAGGTGGCTTCTTCTAATCAATGCTTCCCTGTCTGTGAGAGCACTCAACTCTCTGCCCATTTATCTGAGTTTGTTTTCCATATGGCCAATATCTTCAACTCCTTTTGATTTGGCTATTTGCATCCACCTATGTGTTCTTATTCTTTCTTTCTCTAATTCAAAGAATAGTGGAATTGCAAATTTTTGTGGGATTATCCTTCCTCCCTCAAGTATATTGTAATAGGAGGCAAGACTACGCTAGGGATTAGGTTCTTACAGCTCTATTGCTTCCTCCTTTAACTGTGACTGTCCTTCCATCATTTCATCAAGCTTTTGGGTCTCTTGTAGTTTTGACAGTGTCTCTTGCAGAACTGTCTGAGCTTTCTGTAGGACTGTTTTTGGGTCCTAGTTCTACCTTTTCTTTCCATGTGGAAGATCTAGGAGTCCCCCTTTCATATGTGATAGGTGCCCTGGAAGGGGATTCTTTCCCTTTGGCAGAGGGTGAATCTTCAATTGTAATTGGCATCTTTGAAGAGGGCTGAGGTTTGCTTGTTTTGATCGTTGTGTTCTTCCTAGCCCTGAAATACATGGAGGCCTGCCTTTTCCTCTTTTGCTTTGGCTTGATTGGTGTACTGAGGGCAGTGAGGGTAGCTACTACCTCCCTTTCCAGAGTCTCAGGGGACTCTTCTCCTTGTTCTGCCTTTTCTGCCTCTTCTTCTCCTCCTTTTGCCTCTTTCTCTGTCTCTTTTTCTATTTCTTCCTGCTCTGTTTCTTCAGCTTTCTCCTCCTCTATTTCTATTTCTTCCTCCTTCCTTTCTTGTTCTGCCAAGTCACCAGTGGCTTCACCTTCTCCCCCTTGTTGCTCTTCCTCCTCAATGCCAGTAAGACTGACATCATAGGTTAAGGCCTTTATTTCATCCTCAATTGTCATGTTTCGGAAGACTTTCCATGCTATAGGGAGTGTAAATGTATTGAGGGCTTCCTCCACTAGGATTTTGATTAACCCATGGTGAGCTAGCTGCTCTGAATTTCCTGCTTGAACCTTAGTGCTGGAGTTAATGAGGGATTGCAAGAGGAAGTAGGGGATACTGAGCTTCTGAGGTGTTGGAGTATCCATGCCATACACCATAGACAATGCTGTACCTCCCCTCACAGGAAATGTATTTGATTATTTGATAGCTAACCTCATCCCAAGGATATGGTATGCTAGCCCTTCTAATGCCATTTTTATCTTCTACAGGGGTTTCATTGTTTTGGACAAAGTTTTTCTTGGCAACTTGGCCAATTGGTTTTTCATCCTTACTCCAAGGCAGCCCAAGAGGAAGGGTATTGACCCTACTGGTAAATTCAGGGGTTATTTCCATGGAAAGACCTCTAAATGTGACAGTGGCATGAGTTCTTGTGTGGGGTACCAGAGAGAGAGCAAACTCTTGGGCAATTTCCTCATCAAAACCTTGGAATTTCTCAAAGAAATTCATCCAATTTGCCTTGTGAAGATGTCCACCACTTGTGGATGTGCATGGAGCCTAGTGGAGTTAGTGGGCTCCTTTCTCATAAATCCTCCTGTCATTTTGTTTATATTATTTTAGGAAGCCAAATGTGGAGACTAAGACAACAATTTTTGAGAAAACTGAGAAACAGAGGAGACTGTGTTTTTTTTTAAATAAGCATATTTTTTTATTTTTTTATTTTTTTCTCTTCTTTTAAAGACTTTATTTCCTCCTCAAATTGAAACCACTTCTTGCATATATTTATATTCAATAGGGGGCATGCATGAATCCTACCTCTTCAGACCGAGAATCGTGCAAAAAATCGAGTTTTATCTGTTCAAAACAACTCATTGCCCCTCTTGTAGAAGCCTGTTGTCCCTCCTATAGAATTCCTGTAGGTGCTCCTGTAGAACCTATAGGTTCTCTTGTAAAAAACACCGAGAGCAAGAATATGGGAGAGATTGATGGAGGACGATGGTTATGAGGCTGTGGGGGCACAAGGACACTGTTGTAGTTGAGTTACAAGGAGAGAATGAAGGAAAAGGTGGTGAGAATGCTAGGGGAGGAGTACTTATTACCCTTTATGGATATTTCCGGTGATGGGGGGTGAGCTGGCAAAGTATTCGTTGGCCATATTCAGACCATTGGTCCCCACCTGCCTTGTCATCATGGCCCCTCCTCGTAATCATCCCTCATTATTGCATCGGAGTTCACACTTCCTCCACTACCTATCCTTGACATCTTTCTTGAGTTGACTGTGCGCACGTGTGGGTGACATCTCGGATGAGTGGAGTCAACTAGATGAAGGTGGCCAAGTTAACTGGCCACCTTTCCCTCGTTCAACCTCAACCATCTCGTTGCTTTTGCATGACTTCTAATTACACAAATGCAAACAGAGGAGCAGGTTAGTTACTTACCTGTGATCCGAATGTATTTGCTGTGAGGTGTTGTGGCTCTCTCTCTCTGTTGCATGCCTTTATTTCTTTTGATGCATGTTGTTTGCTTGCTGATGTGTGGCTGTGTCTTGTGCAGGTTCTTCTCTGGCTGGGTCTGAGCTTCAGGTGCCTTCTCAACCTTCATGTGTGCATTCTCCTGTTGCTGGTGCTAGGTTTTGATGTGTTAATTTTAGGTATGTTCTATGCTAGAGCAATTTATTTAAATTTTCACAGTTAGCAATCACATCAGCATTAAAGTAAACTGCAGATAGAACATAAGTATAAATCGCAGAAGACATGCCAAGACAAGAGGACACAAGATGTGGCGCTAGCCAGGGACAAACCCCACAATGTGTGGGGAAACCCTTGATCAATTCTTCTTTTATGTTCTTCAAAGTTCAGCAGAGAAAGAGAGAGAGAGATAGTACATTTACAACAGAAGTCAACCCTTTGACTTATCTAGATCAGAGCATAGATCATCTCCTATAACAATGATACATGAGATCAGTTGAAGACATTCTGCTTCAACTGATTCTCCAAGGTGACGGCTTCAGCTATCCATTTCGTCCATTAGCTGCACCTTACAGTGGAGCACCATCTCATCTGCCTTCATCATCATGCTGCCCATTATTCTGCATTTTCCATTATTATGCAGCCCTATTCATCATCATGCTGCTCATCCCCATTATGCTGCATCATCATGCTGTCTCATCTATCATCATGCTGCCCTGAGTTCTTTCGAGATAATGAGATCACATCTATGTATGATCAATTTCAGTCATGATCTAGACTAGGATCATTATCACTCTTCCTCGAAGTATGATGGGACTGCCTCATGTTGTGATGATATAGTCTCCTTCTTTATGTATGTCGATACATCTTGTTGAGGTTGTCTATGTATGTCATAGTGAAGACTGACTTATCTTCTCTATCCATCCGAGGGCATCATCTTTTATTACAGGTATGCCGAGGCTGATCTAGATCCTAGATTTATCCCATATAGAAATGTGGATCTGTTTATGACTGCGGCTTCATAGTTACCCTTTACTGCTATAGGGTTTCAACATAGCGTATCAGGTTTCCTGCGTATGAGCTGTGTGTCATCATTAACGTCATATCAGATCTTTCCATGACAACGTGTGAATTGTGTGTCACCTTGACTGTGCATTGAGCTGATTGCTATGCGTGTAATCCATGTACAGTGTGTAATATTGTTGCGTTGTATGACAGCGTGTAATGCCATGATGCTGCGTTGTGTGCCTGCATTAACTATATGCCTGCGTGTTCATGACAACGTGTAATGCCATGATGCTGCGTTGTGTCCCTGCGATATGTCTTTTGTTGATGCGTATATGTATCTCTTAAACTGCAGATAGAGTATCTTCATTTGCTTGCAGATTCATGACCCATCGTATTTGTTTTCATTGTTTATGACCTGCGTATAAATGTCATGATCAACATAACTATGTGATAGCTTGTAGATGTCTCTTCATAAAAAAACGTATTTGCGTTTTCCATGCTGTTCACACATATGACTGCATATGAATCCCTTGAATGTTGTGTGTATATATAGATTTCCATGCTGTGTGATTTCAGCGTATATATATCTCCATGAATCAGAGTATTACGTTGACTGTGACTGCAGCTAGGGCATTCTTCATTAATGTATCTCCTTCACCAAAAACCCAGGACGTGGAGAGGAGATCACATGAAGAATGTGTGTGCAAATGACTTCAAGTCCTTGCCAATTTATACTAAAACGTATAGGTTGAATAGACATGACGTTTGGTCTTCTTGAGCCTACGCAAGAGCTGGTCGGCTTGATAATAATTTCATAATCAAAATAAATTCATATCTCCATAAATACTTATCGGAATCGGATGATCTTTAGATCACTCCTACACCTCTCGATGAGAGGGATACAATAAAAATATTAGCTACCATAAATAAGCTGACCCACATGGAGTTTGGTCGTAGTTTCCAATTTAATATGATCGGATCAGCTGCTACAGGAATTCCTACAGGAGCTCCTATAGTTGTTTCTCCCCTTAAAACTTCAGTTTCTTTCTGTGCTTGGAGCTTTGAGGATGATGCTAGAGGTGTAGATAGAGATGGAGAGGTAGTAGGTAGGCTTCAGGTGAGGTGGATGGTGCTGCTTCCTCTCTTATTTTTATTTTTATTTTTTCCTTTTCCTAAAAAACTGTTTTTTTTCTTGGACAGGAAGAAGAATGATGCTTGGGGTGTGACGCAGGCTTGGAAATGATGGAAAGGAGCTTTGAAGACTGTAGGAGGGTTTATAGGTTCTTCATGAAGCTTCCCTGTCCCTTGAACTGCCTTTTATATCCATTTCTGGCTCTCTGTAATTCCTACAGGAGCCTCCTGTAGAAAACACAAAGCCTCTTGTAGAAAACACAGTTTTTGAAAAAGAAGCACGATGGGGTGAAAGAAATGCCAAAACTAATGGAGAAAAGTGTGGAGAAGATAGGATAGGTGCTAGTGTGGATGTCAGGGTTCCCTTGGCACCTTCTTCTACTTCTTGTAGTCCTCCTGCAAACCTGCAATGCAAATAAAAATTCATTTTTCTTTTTCCCTTTTTTTTTGTTGAAAATAACTAGGGCGCCTCAGGGAGGTTTTCACCCTAATTGCCTACCTTGGACGCCTCCAAGGGAGGTTTTCACCCAGGGATCTTATTCTTTTTTCTCTTTTTTTTTTTACATCACTGGGCCGCCTCAGAAGAGGTTTTCAACCCAATGATGGGACTTAAGCGCCTCATGGAGGTTTTCACTTGAGTCCTTATTTTTTTATTTCTCTTTTTCTTTTCTTCAATGAGTGGGTGAAGTGGAGGCTAAGACATGCTCCACTACCATCACTGTCTTATTCAAATCTTCAATGAACTCTCGCTTGGAGAGGGGTTTCTTGTAGACTTTCAACCGATGTCCATTGACAAGCATGGGGATGGCTTCATCATCAATGGTTCTGATCAGAATTGAACCATTGTCATTGCATTTCTCCACAATGTAGGGTCCCAGCCATCTTGTCCTCAGCTTGCCTTTGAAATCTTTGTATCTTGAATCATAGAGTAGTGCCCAATATCCCTCTTGGAATTGCTTCTCCTTGATATTTTTGTCATGCCATATCTTTCTCTGAAGCTGAACTACCTCTGTATGGAGAAGGGCTTGCAATCTGTGTTCATCTAATCCATTGAGATGAAGTAATCTTTCTTTTTGTGCATGGCTGAGGTCTAGGTCCAACTGAGCTGCCATCCTTAGGGTATTGAATTCAAATTCTATTGACAGCAAAGCCTTCTTCCCATAGACTAGTTCATAGGGTGTGAACCCTGTGGTGGTCTTCCATGTTGTGTTGTAGGCCCAAGTGGCCTCAACTAATCTATCCGCCTAGTCTTTTCTGCTGCTGCTCACTACCTTGGTTAGGATCCCTTCCAATGCTTTGTTAGTGACCTCCACCTGCCCATTGGCTTGTGGATGGTAAGGGGTGGAAGTCCTGTGCTTGATTTTATGATGTGTGAGCAGGTCTTCAATCAAATTGGAAGTGAACTGACTGCCTTGATCTGTGACCAACTCTCTTGGATACCCGAACTTGTAGAATATGTTTTCTCTCAAAAACTCAGCTACTTTTTCCTCTGTCGCTGCTTTGATTGCTTTTGTCTCTGCCCACTTTGTCAGGTAGTCAGTGCATACAATTATGTATTGTTTCTGCTTTGAAGGAGGGTTGATAAGACCCACAAATTCCATGCCCCACTTCTCAAATGGCTCAAAGGTCACTTGAGGTTGCATGGGCATCTCATCCTTTGGAGTAGGTTTCCCCATCCTCTGACACTGATCACACTGGCTTGTATATCTCCTCACATCCTGATGAAGAGTGGGCCAGTAGTAGCCTGCTTGCAATATCTTGAAGGCAATTCTTTTTGCTGCAAAATGACCTCCACAAGGCCCATCATGACAGGTCAAGAGGATGTCAAAGACCTCCTCCTCCCTGACACATCTTCTCAAGATCTGATTTGGGCCAAGTTTGAAGAGATTGCCCCCAATCCAGGTGAAAGGGGTGCTTTTCCTTACTATCTTGCTCTTCTCCTTTGAGGACAGGTGTGGTGGGAACTGTGCTAAAACTAAGTAGTTTGCTATATCAGCAAACCATGGAGAGAGTACTGAGATAGAAAACAGATGTTCATCTGGCATTTGGTCATCCACCATTCCTTCTTCACCTGTAGGCAAATTTACTCTAGACAAAAAGTCAGCAACAACATTTTCTTTACCAGGCTTATCAATAATGGTCAAATCAAACTGTTGCAGTAAAAGCAACCATCTAATAATGCGAGCATTTACATCTGGTTTGTTCATTAAATATCTAATTGTAGCATGATTAGTGTGCATAAAGGTTTGATAGCCTGTGATATAATGTCTGAATTTGTTTAAGGAATGCACGATAGCTAGGATTTCCTTCTCGGTCACTATAGAGTTTAACTCTGCCTTTGACAAGTTTTTGCTTGTAAAGTATATGGCATAAGGTAAATTTTCATCAATTTGTCTTAAGGCTACCCCTATTGCTTTGTTCGAGGCATCTATGTGAATGTGGAAAGGTAGGGCCCAGTTTGGGCCTCTCAGAATTGGGGCAGTCATGAGCTTGCTCTTCAAGGTATCTAGGGCTTCTTGACAGTTTTCCGACTATATGAACTTGACATCTTTGCCTAAGAGGCCAAACAAAGGAGAGGCTAGCTTGCTGAAATCTTTAATGAATCTCTTGTAATACCTATCTAAGCCTAGGAAAATTCTGACATCTCTCACCTTTTGAGGAGGTGGGACCCTTTGGATGATAGCAATTTTGTTGAGGTCCACTTACAGTCCTTGCTGAGATATTGTATGACCTAACACTGTCCCTTCAGTCATAAAAAATTCACATTTTTCCAGACTGAGGGATAGGTTCATCTCAATACACTTTTCTAGAACTTTTCCTAGGTTAGATAAAGCTTCCTGAAAGTCAGAACCATAAGGAGTAAAATCATCCACATATATTTCTACTGCATCATGAACAGTTCATAAAATATACTTAATACCGCTCTTTGGAAAGTGGCTGGAGCATTGCACAAACATAAAGGAATGACTCGATATAAAAAGTTACCCCAAGGACCAGTGAAAGTGGTCTTATCTTGGTCTTCAAGGTTGATTTGAATCTAATTGTACCCGCTAAACCCATTTAGGAAAGACAAAAACTTTTTTCTTGCTAGACCGTTTAACACTTGATTTATGAAAGGTAAAGGAAAATGGTCCTTTTTAGTGGCTTTGTTCAATTCCCGATAGTCAACATAGATACTCCACTTACCATTTTTCTTTGGCACTAGCACCAAAGGAGAGACCCATTCATTGTTAGAGATGGGATAGATGAATCCTGCATCAATCAATTTCTACAGTTCTTCCTTAACAATATCTTTAAGTGTTGGATTCATCCTCTTTTGAGGCTACGTGACTGGTTTGCAATCCTCCTTGATGTATATATGATGACTACATACTGAAGGGTGCACTCCCTTCATCTCCTTATAACTCCAGGCGAAGGCATCTAGCTGTTTTCTCAGTAGGGTACAAAGTTCCTTCTCTTGAGAAGTGGATAGGGAAGGATTTATTTTCAAGGTTCTTTCTAGGCTGAACTCTATATTCTTAACACGAAGAGAGGTGGAGTCGACTGCACAGAGATCAGTTGAGGGGTTGTTTTGGGTTTCTCTTACTATTTCCTCTAATGGTGATACACTGGGAGGTGGATTCTAAATCAGATTTTCAATCATATCATCCTCATCTTGCTGTTTCCCCCCATGACAATTTCTAATGCATAAAGTGGTGCAGAATAGACTTCATCCTCATATTCCTCCTCCAACGAGAGAGGTAGATCATGTTCTAGCAAGGGTTGGGCAGGAGGATATAGGATTAACTTCTTGGACATGTGCCCATTATTTATGGTCATGTTCCCAGCTCGACAACTGATGTAGGCATCGGCGGTAGCCAACCAGGGTCTTACCAGAATGAGAGGATACCCAGTGAGCTTTGCCTTTGGCTGGAGAACTAAGAAATCAGCAGGGTACTCCCAAGAATCAATGGAGACCATCACATCTTCCACAATCCCCTCAGGGGTCACGGTGGAGCGGTCTGCTAGCTATAGCATGGTCGTGGTCTTCCTCAAGGAGCCCTGGAGGTTAAGATTTAGCATTGTGTCCTTTGTCATCACATTAATGGCAGCTCCTAGATCAATCAAGGTATGTCGGATCATGATGCCATTGATGTGGACATCAACTACTGGGCTTCCAGGGTCCAGATATTTCAGATAGATTACCTGCCCTAACATCAGGTCAGACAGTTGCCCTATGACATTGATGGTTGGGGCATCTCTCTTGCACCTTCCTAGATGCTTAAAACACTTCTCTTTGACCAACCTATTGTAGATAGGCACATCTTTTATGGCTTGGAGAAGTGGTATCTTTACACATAAATGTTTCAATTCTCCCAGGAGTTCAGTCTCTTCTGGGGTAGGCTGGACTGTTATGGATAGTCTCTCAGGAAAGGGTGGATTTGCTTTAGGTTCGCTTTCCTCTTTATCTTCCTCAACCTCCCTAGGTGGAGGCTAGCTATTTGGGAGAACTTTCCCAGATCACAAGTTGATTTCTTGAATCTCCACAACATAAGTTGGGCATGATGGTTCCCCACTATAGACTTGCTGAGCCTGTCTATTGTTCAAGTTCGGATTTGGTTGGGCAGGCATTTGGGGTTGCCTTGGTGGAGCAGAAGGTAACGATTGTGGTTGGGCAGGTGGTGGAGGCATAAGAGCGAGAAGAGAGTTGTATTGCGGCCTCCACCCCTGATGAGATGCATTCCACTGAGGCTATGGCTGAGTATAGGATTGAAAAGAATGGGTGGCTGGTTGGGCATGATATTGAGATGTGAAGGACCAAGGAGGTGGTGTGGACCAGGAAGGATGAGCAGGGGGACCCCAAGAAGGTATGGAGAACACTTGGTTGGGGTTGTAGTATGCCTGAGATGTCCCTTGCATCCCCTGCTGGTAAGTTCTAGGTCCAGGCGGCCTTCTTTGGTTTATGTAATAGAGCTGTTCAGTGACTCCCTCAGCCCCTTGATATACAACTTTAAGTTCGGTCAAGGAAGGGCACTTATCTGTAGAATGATTTTATTCATAGACTGAACAAACCTCTATAGAGTTCATTGAGAATTCATTCCTAGGGTGCCTCCTGGTACATCTAGGGAAAAAAATGGCCAAAGACCTCTTTGCTTCTTCTTGTTTCCTTTTGATATGTAAGGTATCCATTTGCATGGCAAGAGTCTGCAACATCTCACTCTTGAAGTCTTCTAGCATGTTTCCAATTTCTCCTTTAATGGATGAGTTAGAGGAAGAGGTAGTGGCTATGGGTTGACTCCCCCTACCTTTCTTTATGGCTACTCTAGAATGGTTTCTAAAAATAGTCTTTATGTCCTCATAGGATAGTTGGTAGATGTCTCCTCCGGCCAGTAGATGGAGGGTGTCTAAAAGATCTTCCCAAATTCCCCTAAGTAGGAAAAACTTCAGAGACTCAAGGTTAACTATACACTCGACCTTTTTGTAACTGAGCTAGAACCTCTCTTCATAGTCCTCCAGGGACTCATCACTTCCTGTGGTCATTCGGAAAATTTATTCTTTAGTATCTTTTGACCTACAATAGTCTCGATACTTGTTGTTAAATGCTTGCTGCATCTGAGCCCAAGTTGTGATGCTATTGCCAGGTAATGCCATGAACCATTGCAGCGTTGCATCCTTGAGAGTAGAAGGGAACAGTTTCAACTTTTGCTCATCTTCTACATAGTCATAGGTTCGACAGATGACAACAAACTTGAACAAAAAGGTGTCAGGATCTTCTGTAGTTAGACCATGGAAATGAGGTAGGGCGGAAGAGCTTATATTCTTCATTTTGGTGTCATTGGTCTCCCGAATGGGAAAGGTACCCTCTATTCTCTCTTCATTCCCCCTAGCACTTTTGTTTTCAGCCATTGGCTCCAAAGGAATGTTTTCTTCTTCTTTTTACCCTATAAGTTCTTCAAATATGTCTTGTTGTTCACCTAAGGGCTTTGTTTGATCACAACCGCCAAAGAAGAGAGAAGGCTGGCTGTGTGAAGCAGTGGGGGTGTTGGGCAAAAATTTTCCTGAGTTATCTCTATTCCTACGAGGCGTGAAAGGAAATATTTTTTGGGTTGGTTTTTGTTTCTTTTTCCCCACACTGATAGTACCTGCAGAAACTGAAATTGATTGAACAAAACAAATTGCAACTAGCTGAAATGAACTTGCTAAATAGAAATTTGCAAAATTGAAGAGAAAAGCAAGAAAATTCAGAACTGAAGGAAAATGAATGACTAGTCTACTTTTGCTGAAATGAAATTTGCAGAATTGAAGAGGAAAGCAAGGAAATGTAGAACTTTAAAGAAGAGAAATGACTGGTCTACTTTTGCGGAAATAAACTATTAGCAGAATGTTGCAATAGAAAATAGAAGAAAGAAGTAATCACAGGATACTCTGATTCTTCCTCGGCAATGGCACTAAAAAGGTGGTGAGCACCAGTATTGTAGCAATAATGCTGCAACTCCTGGGCTTCCTACTTTACTCTTATCAACTCGGTAGTTCGTAACAAACTTGGAAGCGTCAGTGCTGTATGCAAAAGTACTAGTTCTCACTGTAGGTTGTCACTTGGTTAGCCGGTGCGAGATCACTAGGAGCTCAAGCCAACTTCTATGGATTCCAGAAGAAGCTCTATATGTGATGGAAGGAAAGAAAGATTACTCTACAAATGCTATTCTAACTACAGAAAGGAGAAAGACTGAAACGTAAAGCAAGCCTAATAAACCCTAATGAACCAACTAATTCTACTTTTACAGAAAGCACTATGAAAACCATGAAAGGAATGCCATTACCTACTCAAAGAAGTAAACAACATCTAACTTTGCTATTTCTGGAAGTAAATAAGCAAATAACATATTCTTGTATTTTTATGTGAAATTGTCATACATTTAATTTATTGTGTGTGAGTGTGGCAGTGAATAGGTGGCATTGGAGGGCAGTTTTGGTACTTGAGAGGATGTAGGATGGTGTGGATGGGTCCTAGGAGGTCTCAAGTGGCCTTTTGGAGGATTTTCCCACACTTAGCCTTCAAAAGAAAGCCTATAGGAAAATCTACAGGAGGACACAGGAAATCTACAGGAGGAAAAACAACGTTCTACAAGAGGCCTACAGGAGGAGGCCGAGAGTAGTTTTCACTGTTTTGAGGGTGTGAGAGTGGGTGAAAAAGGTGGATGAAGATTGGAATGAGGTGTTAGGGTGCCTATGGTCTACCATGAACCACTAGGAGAGAGAAAGATGATTGGATTTGCTCAAGGAGAGAGGAAGAAGTCCTAGGAAAAATGCAGGAAACTAAGGCAGAATTGAGGTGAGGTTTGGGAGACCAATAGGGCATGGATTAGATGGAAGGTGTGATTGCTGATAATTTGGCCTACTGCTGGAAGAGATCTACTGCATAGAAATTGATAGTCAACCCAGGAAATCAAGCAACAAGTGAAATGAATGCATTGAGGAAACACAAAGTTTTGCATAAATAGTGTCTAAACTATGATCTATGAAAGGAAATGCTATGAAATACTGTAGGAAAGGAAAGCATGAAAGAAGAATATTTCAAATCACGAAGTAAGCATGATGAAGAAGATCTAAAGCAGAGAAAAATTAGACTATTAACCTTCTAAAAAGCTGCAAACACTAGAAGTCCTATGAAGGAGAAAAATCTATGTTTTTGGGGTAGCAATAGGGTCTTCGCCTCAAATCATGGTCCCAAAGGGAGGAAGAGAGGCCAAGGCACTGTTACTAGCCTTTTGAATCTTTTTTGATCACTGTTAACCTGCTACAGAAAGCACAAATGGAAGAAAACTACTAAATCATCAAAAGCAACCTATTCTTAACCATAAAAGAAATACATCTAACAACAAACTGATCTACCAACTGAAACAAAGCATACATATACAAGTAAAGAGGAGCTTGGCTGCTTGGATTGGACCCTAACCCAAGAGCTTTAGCCCTCTGAGGTAACTCAGTGCTAGCTCAAAAAGAATTCCATATTTATTTTCAAAAACAATAGCAAGGTTACATGAAACTGTCACAAAAAATAAGCTCGAAGTTTGAGTAGAGTTTACATAAGCAAAAATCCAACAAAAATCCGACCCCAGTGAGGCCTAGGCCTCTCTATTTATACAAATGAAGCTACCAACAACTTCCTTAAAATAAGGGAGGCTTGGCTCCCAAAACTCGAGATAATCATCAATCATCCTCCACTTGCTCATCTGCTTTCTAGTGCATGATTTGGCTGCTTGTACTCCAAGCTGAATGAAAGGGAATTCGAGGTGAGGAGTAATTAATGAGGGGGATTCCCTCCTATAAATCCTCTCCTTTGTCCACTTTGAGTTATTGCTACCATTTGTCCATTGGATCCTTGACTTTGACCTCAAAACTCATCAATAATCTGCATTAAATACATATTAGACCACATGGCACAATAACTAACTCAACTCAGTTTATAAGCATAAATATAATCAAAAAATCATGTAATAAGCTAAGAGAATGGTTGGTTTGACTAGGTTAGGAGGTAAAATGAGCCCATATAATTACCCATTTATGAGGCTCATCAAGAATATCAATAATATCTTTTACAATCTTTACATAATCAGGTATAAAACTTCTTAAGAAAATTATTTTCCCTAAAAATGCTTGAATTTCTTTCTTTGTTCTGGGAAAACTGATTAATTGAATAATTGATACTCTTTTGGGAGCTATTGTGACTCCTTCCTTTGAAATGATATGGCCTAGCAATTTTCCTTCCTTCAAGGAAAATTTTATTTCTTGGGATTAAGAGAAATCCCAAACTTTCTACATCTCTCAAAAACTTTCTTCAAATGTTTTATATGTTTTGCATCATATTCTGAAAATACAGTCAAATCATCAAGGTAAATTACTATGTATTTTTTTACTTTTCCAACAAATGCTAAGTCCATGGCTCTTTGTGTTGGAAATACTGAGAGGGGGGTGAATCAATATTTATTTTCAATTGTTATTATGTCTAATTAGATTCTTCACAATTAAAATAATAGAAATGAATAATCTTATTATAAAACAAAATCCTTTTATCAAATGAAGAAGTACAATAAGATGTGAGGGTTCCAACCCTTCAGAAATTTAGGCACCAACCTATTTCCAAGCACCAACTTGGACTTAATGAGGCTCTGATCTCTTGAGCTTCGACCCTATCTTCTCCAAGGCACCACCTTGTGTTTATGGGCACCTACCCAAAGGACACCAATCCTTCGATTTTTAACAAATAGTGTATGAAATACTTACTTCAACAACTGATCATTTTCTCCACAAGACTTCAATGAGTGCTTCAAGATGTCTTCAAGGTCTCTTCACTATGCTACACTAAGCCTACTCCACTGCACCATTCTTCATCACCCAATCTGCACAATCAACTATGCACCATACCGCACCATCTATTTTGCACCATACTTCTTCATCAATTCTGCATCAATGTTTTTGCACCACATGTCACCAGTTCTTCACCAACACTTATTCACCACAACTCACAAATTCTAGACCATCTATTTAGCAACAATATTCTTTCACCATGCTGCATCAACTCTACAGCAACTCAAAGTATTGTAACTCCACAGAGTAGGCAACAGTTCTATAACAAGTATATACTTCACATCTCTAAAACAAAGTGAAGATATAGGTCCGAAGCACCCTCACTGCGACAACATAGGTCCGAAGAGATTAATCTCAGTCTGAGGCACCTTTGAGATAAGATATAACTCTGCTCTGTTCCGAAAGCTTCAAGCTTATAGATTAGCACAATCCCCAAACATTGTCCGCAATCAGAGATGACAATCTGCAATTCTGAGGTGAGTTGTCCAGCAAAAGAAGTGCAATCCAAGTTGTTGTTTAGCCTCCTCTTCACAGGACTGAGGTCTATAAATTATCACAGTTTTAAGTCTGCAATCCCACAGGAGGTTGTTCCGAACTTGCAAGCAACGTTATCACTGAAAATACCCAAACAACAAACTTTTCCTCGGCCTCCTTGGTTCACGAGATGTGAACACTTATCACCTTTTTGTCTTCCTGTAATAATCTTCACCGAATTAGATGATGAAAACTAAAACTCGAACTGTGTATAATAGTAATTTTTTGTACGGAGGTATGAAGAGACACATCACTTTTGTTGGCCGACAAGGTAGGTTTGCTTAGGTCGGCTCCATGTCCAGAATTAATAACTTAACTTCAAAAATTAATTTCTCCCAAACCGCTTGGAGTTTCGGGCTGAGTAATAGCTTGTTGGAAAGAAAAAATTAAACTCTTCAAGATGGTGAAGGTCTCATGGTGAGATTCTACCTCTAAGGAGGTGAAACATATTTTTTAATGAGACAGGTCTTTTATGAGTGCAGAAATGGAGGTAGGACAGTTAGGCTTCTTCATGGTTTGGCTTCTTGTTAGGCTTCTTCATCATATGCTTATAATGTCATCAAGATAGTGGTGGTATGCCATTAATCATATTGAATTTTCCATGTCATCATAAAGTCTTCCATCATCAAGATCATCTGAGGTAAGAAGCCAATACCATATTGACATCAATGACAACCTAGATTAACAATCTCCCCCTTTGTCATTGATGGCAATATTCTTGCCCTGTCAACATTCTCTCCCCCCTTGACATCAATGGAAAACGGGGTGCCCAAGAACTCCCCCTATCATGCTACTCGTTAGTAAAAAATGTTTTCTTAATGTGATGCAAGAGCAATAACCCCCATCTTTTGGCGATGGTGTTCAAATGCTTCTCGTGGAAGAGGCTTTGTGAAGATATATACAATTTGTTATTTTGTATTGATGTACTCCAACTTGATGTTTTTTTCAGCAACTTGTTCATGGAGAAAGTGATATTTGATTGGAATATGTTTGGTCTTTGAGTGCATTACTGGATTTTTTGAGAGACTGATGGCACTAGTGTTGTCACAATAGATGGTGATTGGTTCTTTAGTTTTTATGTTGACATCCTTTAAAGCTTCCTTCATCCATAGTATCTGTGTACAAGAATATGCAAAAACTATATATTTGGATTCAGTTGTGGAAATATATATAGATGATTGCTTTTTGCTGAGCCAAAATATCAGACAATCTCCTATGAAGAACGCAATTACGTTGGCACTTTTTCGATCATCCACGCTTCCAGCCCAATCAACATCGGTGTAAGCTGTCACTGTAAGAGTTGTGCTTTTGGGATACCAAAGACCAAAGTTAGGAGTTCCTTTCAAGTATCTGAGAATTCTTTTCATAGCCAACAAATGGGATTTTTTAGGAGTTGATTGAAATCTTCCCACCATTCCTACTACTTGCATAATGTCAAGTCTTGTAGTAGTTAAGTATAGGAGAGCTCCGATTATTGACCTATAAAGAGTTGCATCTACCGAGGGGGATTCATCATCTTTGCTCAATTTGCAATATGTGGTCATTGGTGTGCTCATAGGTGCAAAGTCTTCCATCCCATATCTTTTAGGCATATCTTTAAGATATTTTTCTTGGGATATGAACATGCCTACTATGGTTTGAGATACTTGTAGTCCTAGGAAGTAAGATAACTCAAAAATCATCGACATTTTGAACTCTTTTGACATATTTTGAGCAAACTCATGGCTCATATCATCATCATTGCTATAAAAAATTAGATCATCAACATAGACAAGAGTGACTAATAATTTATCCTCGTCCATATTCATGTAGATATTACTTCCTCCCACCACCTTTTCGAAGCCTTGTTGTTGTAGATAGTGATCCAATCTTGCGTACTAAGATCTATGAGCTTGTTTCAACCCATATAATGCCTTTTTCAACTTACATACAAAGTCTTTTCCTTATGGTAGATCAAACCCTTCTAGTTGCTCCATGTAGACTTCTTCCTTGAGTTACCCGTTCAAAAATGTTGATTTTACGTCCATTTGATAGACTTTGAATCCTTTTGAGTAATAAAATGCCAAGAACACCCTTATAGCTTCCATACGAGCTACCAGTGCAAAGGTTTCTTCAAAGTCTATTCCTTTAATTTGTGAATAGCCTTTATAAACAAGCCTCGACTTATTTTTGATGATTTGTCCATCTTCATTCATTTTGTTTTTGAACACCCACTTGGTTCCAATTATATTTTTATCTTTTGGACGAGGTACCATCTCCTATGTCTCATTCTTCTCGATTTGAGACATTTCTTCTTCCATGGCTTCTACCCAGTTAGGATCCTTACTTGCCTGAGTAAAAGTTTCTGGTTCTATCATAGATAGGAGAGAAAAATCATTTTTCTTTGCTATACTTATCATCCTTATTTGGGTTTGTATTCCCTCATCTACATTGCCAATAATCTTCTCTTCTGGATGATGTTTTTGGAGGAATTTCACTTTTGAAGGAGTTTGAGATGGTTCTTTTTGTTTTTCTTGATCTTTTTCCTCTTTTTCAGGTTCTTCTTCGTTTTCTTCAATGAGGGGGTCAACTTCATGATCTTCAATTTCATTTTATGGAAGGGCTTGGCTGATATTCACATCAATGCTTTCCACTATTTTCCGTAGTAGATTATTGTAGCATTTTTAAGCTTTGCTCCTAGTAGAATATCCAAGGAATATTCCTTCGTCAACTCGAGAAACAATTTTTTCTGGTGAGTCATCATTGATCTTTATGAAGCATTTGCTTCCAAAAATCCTAAAGTATTTTATTGAAGAAGGTCTTCCTTTCCATAATTCATAAGGAGTCTTCTCATTATTTGGTCTTAGTTGAGTTTGATTCAAGGTATAAACGGTTGTCCCAACTGCTTCTTTCCAAAATTTTGGTTGCAAGTCAGTTGCTAGTAACACTGTTCTTGCCATTTCTTGAATAGTTCGGTTTCTTCTTTCAACTACCCCATTTTTCTTATGTGTTATAGCAACAGAGATCTATTTCGATTCCATGTGCTTTACAGAATTCATCAAATTCTTTTGATGTGAATTCTCCCCCTCTATCCATTCTAAGACATTTAATCTTAGAATCCTTTTCATTTTCTATAAGAGCTTTAAGATTCTTAAAACATTCAAATGCTTAAGATTTATATTTTATGAAATATACCCACATCATTCTAGTATAGTCATCAACAAATAAATCAAAATACCTTTCTCCTTTGAGCACTGGAGTTTTAGTTGGATTATCATGTTGACATGGGCCACATACAACTTGATCTGGTTTGAACATCTTTGGAATGTCCCTCATTGCATTAATTTTTCTAATATTGATCAAGTTATCAAAACTTATATGCCCCAATCGCTTGTTCCATAACCAACTTTCATCTGTTTGACTCAAGTAACATTTATCTTTGTGGATTTTTCTCAGCATGTAAATGTTATCTAGTGTTCTTACTCCTTGAGCCACAAGTTCTCCTGAGTATGAGTTTCTTATTTCACAATCTTTGGTGCTAAAGACAACATTATGTCCTTGGTCACAAATTTGGCTAACACTCAAGAGATTGTGTTTGAATCCTTCTACCAATAGAGTGTTTTAAGCCTTTCTTGTTCCATTAACAAGGGAAATAGTCCCTTTTCTAGTAATTTTAGCAGATCCATTTCCAAAAGGATACACTTCCATTCTTATTGTTCAATGAGACAAACATTTTTTTGTCACATGTCATATGTCTTGAGAATCCATTTTCCACAAGCCAATGGTTTTCATCACTATGAGCACATAGAGCTAGGCCACATTTATTTTTATTGAGATCCTCCCTTCTAGCTTCTCTTCTTTTGAGTGGACAATTTTTTTTGTTATGTACATAATCATTACATAATAAGAAAATTGGATCAAACTTGGTCAAAGGATCAAAGGAATTATAAGTCTTGATTTGTCCTTGCTCTTTGAGACCACGTGGTTTATTTTTTTGATCCTTCAATCTTGGTGTTGTATTCCTACGAGCCATGCAATGTTTAGCTTGATGACCCGAATTTTTACAATAATAACAATGCCCAAAAATATAGTTTGGTACCTGTTGTAATAGCCATGATTTGAATCAACATTCTTCCTTGGAGTTACTCTTTCTTCATTCTTTGGATTTGAGATGGGACTTTGATGAGATGATTTTTCTTCTTTTGGATTGTTGGAAAGTATGTCGACATAGCTTCTTGCATTATCCTTAGTACTTGATGATTCTCCTTTAAAACCAATCCTGGATTTGTCATATTGAGGTTTTTGAGCATTAAGGATATTGTCAAGTGTTTGAGAGCTTTCCCAACTCTTTTTGACTTGCTCCAATTCCTTCCTCAGAGATACTATTTTAGCTTCACGATTTTCACATATTTCTTCCTTTTCTTTTAGCTTCCTCCTTTTCTACCTTGAGAGAAATGATTTTATTTCATAATTTCTCATTTTCTTCAATGGCACTCATTAACAATTCATCTACATTTCCTTCTAGTCCTGAATCATCATCATTTGTGAATTCCATGAATAATACTTCTTGGCTTCCAACATAGTCATTTTCTTCATCTGATTCATCATTACCTCCTTTGTGATGAGGGAAATTTTTAGTTGATTTCTTTTTTATGACTACAAATTCATCTTCATCAGACTCATCTTGCTTAGAGAAGAAATTATTCTTATTAAACCCTTTCTTTTTGTATACCATCCTTTTAGAATCTTCCTCATCATCACTATCATGTTTATGAGGACATTTTGCAGCATAATGACCTATTCTTCCACAATTGAAACAAATAAGAGGGTACTTACCTTTTAGCTTGGATCCTTTCTTGAGTCTTCGTACAAATTGTGCTAATTCGGTTTCAGCATCAGAGTCATCACTGTTGGTATTCCATCCTTTTCTTCCTCTTGTTGATTTTGAGGCTTTGAATGCTACTTCTTTGGAATTTGAGATTCCTTTCCTCATTTCATAGGCAGTGAGAATTCCATGAAGTTCATCCATCTTGAGGGTGTCTAGATCCTTCATTTCTTCTATAACACTTACTTTGGAGTCAAATCTATCAGGAAGATATCTCAGAGCTTTTTGAACAATCTTACTTTCTTCGACTTTTTATCCTAACCCTTTAAGGGAGTTGACAACTTTAGTCACACATAGAAGGTATGCTGCAATATCTTCTTCGTCATCCATTTTAATACTTTTGAATTGTCTTCTATGAGTTTGAAGCTTTTCATTTTAAACTTTAGAATCCCCATCATATAAGGAAATCAGCTTGTCCCATACTTCTTTGGCCGAGTCACAATTCATGACTTTTGTAAATTCAGAATCAATGATTCCACTAGTGATGGAATTTAAGGTTTTGGCATTTGCAATGTAAGATTTCCTTTCATCTTGATCAATTGGAAGAGTGGAAGGAGCAGTGTACCCATTCAAAACAGAATGCCAAACTTCAGGTCCAAGGGACATAAGTTGTAGGACATTTTTTTTTCCAAAAACCAAAATTTGTGCCATCGAACAAAGGAAGCCTTCTTGACACTTCTTGATTTTTCATTGTGACTAAGAATCTTTCTTCTAGCTATTAGGTTGATTATGAAGAAGTTGGCTTTGAAACCAATTGTTGGAAATACCGAGAGGGGGGTGAATCAATATTTATTTTCAATTGTTACTATGTCTAGTTAGATTCTTCACAATTAAAATCAGAGAAATGAATAATCTTATTATAGAAAAAATCCTTTTATCAAATGAAGAAGTACAATAAGATGTGAGGGTTCCAACCCTTCAAAAATTTAGGCACCAACCTATTTCCAAGCACCAACTTGGACTTAATGAGGCTCCAACCTCTAGGGCTTTAACCCTATCTTCTCCAAGGCACCAACCTTGTGTTTATGGGCACCTACCCAAAGGACACCAATCCTTCAATTTTTAACAAATAGAGTGTATGAAAGACTTACTTCAACAGCTGATCATTTTCTCCACAAGAATTCAATGGGTGCTTCAAGATGTCTTCAAGGTTTCTTCACTATGCTGCATTAAGCCTCCTCCACTACACCATTCTTCATCATCCAATCTGCACCATAAAATTTGCACCATACTGCACCATCTATTTTGCACAATACTTCTTCATCAATTCTACATCAATGTTTTTTCACCACATGTCACCAGTACTTCACCAACACTTCTTCACCACAACTCACCAATTCTGCACCATCTATTCAACAACAATATTCTTGCACCATGCTGCACCAACTTTGCAACAACTCAAAGTATTGTCACTCCATAGAGCAGGAAACAGGTCTGTAACAAGTATATACTTCACAAATGATCTCTTCACACCTCTAAAACAAGGTGAAGATGCAGGTCCGAAGAAGATTGTCAATAGTCTAAAGCACCATCACTGATACAACATAGGTCCGAAGAGATTAATCTCAGTCTGAGGCATATTTGAGACAAGATATATGTCTTCACTATTATGAAAGCTTCAAGCCCTAGTTACAGATTAGCACAGTCCCCAAAACATAGTCTGAAATCAGAGATAGACAATCTGCAATTTTGAGGTGAGTTTTCCAGCAAAAGAAGTGCAATCTGAGTTGTTGTTTAGCCTTCTCTTCATAGGACCGAGGTCTATAAATTATCACATTTTTAAGTCTGCAATCCCACAGGAGGTTTTTATGAACTCGCAAGCAATGTTATCACTGAAAATACCCATTCAACAAACTTCTCCTCGACCTCCTTGGTTCACGAGATGTGAACACTTATCACCTTTTTGTCTTCCTGTAATTACTCTTCACCAAATTGGATGATGAAAACTAAAACTTGGATTGTGTATTAATAGTCTTTTTGTATGGAGGTATGAAGAGACATGTCACTTTTGTTGGTTGACAAGGTGGGTTTGCTCAAGTCGGCTCCATGTCCAAATTAATAACTTAACTTCAAAAATTAATTTCTCCCAAACCACTTGGAGTTTCGGGCTGAGTAATAGCTCGTTCGAAAGGAAAAATTAAGCTCTTCAAGATGGTGAAGGTCTCATGGTGAGATTTTTCCTTTAAGGAGGTGAAAAATATTTTTTAATGAGATTGTTCCTTTATGAGTGCAGAAATGGAGGTAGGATAGTTAGGCTTCTTCATCATAGGCTTATAATGTCATCAAGATAGTGGTGATATGCCATTAATCATATTGAATTTTCCATTTCATCATAAATTCTTCCATCATTAAGATACTCCGAGGTAAGAATCCAATACCATATTGACATATATGACAACCAAGATTAACACTCTGAAAGGTTGCACCAACATTTATTAAGCCAAATGATATCTTAGCATACATGAAGGTACCCCATAGTGTTGTAAAAGTTGTCTTTTCTCTGTCTTCTTCACTGACCAATATATTATTGTACCCAGGAAAACCATCTAACATTTAAATTCTATTAGACCAGGTTACTCTCTAAAGCATATGGTCCATCTTTGGCAATGGGTAATCGTCTTTCAATGACAACTTGTTTAGATTCTTGAATTCAACGCACAATCTAATTTGTCCATTTTTTTTCCTAACATGAACCAGATTAGCTATCCATTCAGAATATCTTAAAGGAACAATGATTTTTGCATCTAGTAACTTCTTTACTTCCTTTTTAATTATTGGCAGCATAATTGGATTTATCCTCCCCAATTTTTGCTGAAATGGTTTAGCTCTTGGTTTTAAAGGAATATTATGTTCAATGATAGATGTGTCATAAGTATTCAAATCTTCATATCTCCATGCAAAAACATCTTTATATTCTTTGAATAATTGAACATATGTGTCTTTAATCTCATGTGGTAGTGTTGTTGAGAGTTTAATGTTTCTAGCCTCTTCTTTTGTACCAATATTACAATCTTGCATATCATCTTGCTGTGAATTTAGCACTGAAGGATTTATAACATCATTATGGCCAAAAAATCCTTCAAGGGGAACTAGTCATTTGGGAATATGTTTGTTAGATAACTGAATAATCTCATGATCAACTATTTTTTGATTGAATTTTATTTCTGAATCAACAATAATTTATGTGACTGTTTCCATACATCTTTTTATGAAATTGAGGAATATTTATAGTTTCTTCAATTCTATTCTATACATTACACTCATCATTTACAACTAAAATGAAACACCCTAAATCTTGATCCACAACATATATCGGGTGATTTATAGCTTGACTAGCATTACACACATGTTGTGGCCACAACAACCACCCTATTAAAATTTGCCCTGGTAGCAATTTTGAATGCGTCCCCTAGAATTTGATATTGCACCCCTCCGAATGATCTGTTTTATCCCAAGGATTTTAACTCTTTGCCAATTCAAATCTTCAATTTTTAAATGGTTAAGGCCCCCTTAATAAATCCCTGCTACATGATTCATCTATAACCCTCTCTAAACCCTTCATTCATATCCTCATCGGGAATTTTTCGACCCACGAAACCTTCTATCGCATCATTATTTCCATCATAACTCTTTACAGCAGAAGTACTTCGCAAAACATGCACAAATCACCCCTTTTCTCCTATCGGAATCAACACTAAGGCATGATGTTCACCGTATACTCCGGACCCGACGACATTATTAACCATATTTTATATATATCGTGTCCGGAACCATATCGCATATCGCAATCGGTAGGGTCTGGGGCTTTTATATAAGGCGCACTGTTGTCTTCCGGACCTGACAACATTATTAACCATATTTCATATATATCGGGTCCGGAACCATATCACAATCGGCGAGAGTCAAAGCTGAGCGATAAGGCCGATGCGATATAGCGGACCCGACAAGGCTATCAACTACAATACATACATTATCGGGTCCACTTCCCCAATCACTTATCGCAATCGGCGAAACCCAAGGTTATATATATGGTGCACTATGATATACCAGAAACGTCGATAACTATGAATTCGGGTATATTATTTCAAGTTCGGCCTTGTGGTCGGATGGGGTTTTCCCATGTATTCCCTTGTATTTTTGATAAAATGTTTCAGACCCGGTTTTCAAAGGAGAGTGTTATATGGTGGACCCAAAAAGGATTATTATCCTGACTCATATGTATTTCGGGTCTGCCTCCCCCAATCGGCAGAGTTCATTGTTTATACATAAAGTGATTTGCGATATGGTGGACCTGCCGATAATTATAGGCTCAGGTATATAAGATTTGAAGTTCAGCTATATGGCCCGGTCACAGGTTTTTTTATGTTTTCCTGTGTATTCGATAAAATGTTGTGGTCGTGGTTTTTAATGGAAAATCAAGTAAAGTGAATGCTCTACCTATTGAAGCGTTGTCAATGGATTCTTGAATAATAATGAATGGAGTCATCTAACGAGGCAGAGGAATTGCCCGGATGGCTAAAAGTGGCCGGAATCCGGGCAAAAAAATTTCAAAAAATCTTGTAGAGGCAGTGTTTGAATTGTGTTTTTGATGGTGGAAATGGATTCAGCACCATCGAAAATGTCTAAGAAACCTAAAATTTTGAAGTTTAACAACAATAACTTGGATTTACAAAAATCTTTGCCGGATTTTCTCTAAATATGACCAGAATTCCCATAACTTTCCGGGAAACTCCTCCGTTTCATTAGACTACGCGATAATGAATATTATGGGCAATGGGAATAGAGGTTATAACAGGTTCAAGGGCTTAATAGTCATGATTTCTTTGCATTGTGAGATTAATAGAAATGGTGGTTGAATGCAAGGTTCGTGCTTTTAAACATCTCTGTTATATTTTTTATGTCCATAACTAATGATTAAATATCTCTATAGGCAAGGATCAAGAGATAAGAGGTGAAATTGAAGCACTCATGGCATCGCTGATCCATCAAGATGTCAGTTCCTCCAGATACACCTCAAAGCATGCCAGATGGGGGATGATGAGCGCAGAATCTCTAGTTTCCTTTAGGAAATTATAGGGAATAATAGCCACTCCACACAGGTGCGAAGAAATGATACGCAATCATTCTCTGTTCCATTGGCATCCATTTCATTCCCCCAGGAAGTAGAATGCTCCAGCAAAGGTGACCTCGACGTGTCAGCAGTTTCACCGGTAGTTCTCATCTGTATATTTTGATCTGTATAATGAAAAGAGGGGAGGTGAAAAGTCATGGAAGACGGAGGGTCATTTCCTGTTGCATAAGTATTACCTCTAGATAGGAGAGGAGGGCTTTTTGTTTGGAGAGAACAAATTTGATTTATTGTGAATAAAGAAGACTATTTGGTTCAAGAAGGAGCCCGTTGTTTCAGATTTATTTCCCTTTTCTCTCATATGTTTAGAATTAGTGTGTTGTTGCTAGCATAAAGATAAATGTGATTTGCTTTGTGCATATTGATAACAAGCAGTTCATGGTTATTCCTGGTTATTTGAATATAATTCAATATCATTGTTAATTCATGAAATGTTTTTGATTCGAGACTTGGTTAAACATTAGTTGCAAGTGTTGTTTGTATGGAAAGGAATGTGTATTCCTGTATAAGTAATCATATTGCAATTAGGATTTAATACAACCTTGTTCTTATGTGAACCAGTAATTGATTCATTTGGACTTGGAATCTATATATGATGTTTAACCTCTCTTTTGTTATGCTCATGCAGGATAGATTAGGATAGTTGGGAGTAGATTAGAGCAGTTAACAGTAGTGTGGATAGGATTTGATGCATATAGGTTAGCTGTTCCTTTTGTTGATTTAATTGAAGTCTTCCTCCAGGAAGCAATCTCTCAACACCTTTAACAGTTTATGGGATCCTTTAAAACCCGTTGGAACTAGCCTCTCCAAACAAAAGCAGATCTAATTGGGGTCTGTGATCGGGTTAGTTCCCCTTGTTGGTATAGCGAAAATTCACTATTTCAACAAATTGGTGCTAGAAGGAGGGCCAGAACCTCCATCCACAGCTTTTTATGATTTCATCTATAAATTTCACACATGGACTCGAAAAGATTAATGCATGGATCGTGGAGGTTGAAAAGACCCTTCCTCCCATTTGAAAAAGCCTCATTTCGAAGAAGAGACACTGTGGGAGTATCCTGTCACTCAGGAACAACTAGTCAGAATACTTAGGCTTATGCTCATTCCCTCTCTTAACTCCCCATCTTTCACTCTTTACCTCTGACAAATAAAAGAAATCCAAGGATTTGTTCCATAAACGAAGAGACATCTACAGCCTCGTCTCTTGAAGATATTGTGATTGAATCCTTGCAAAGTATTGACACTCCTTGGGAAGAAATTCCTGAAGATCCACTCTCTGAAGGTAATCCTTGGCCCGATTTGGGAAGTCTTAATAAAGAAAGCCTTGAAGAAACCTTCAACCAAAACATCCCTATCCACGATATGGCTAACGTTCCTCTCCTAGGTGGGAACCAGCTTCAACCGGGTGGGAACCAACTCCCACCTCCTCTAGGAGCACTTCCTCCCTGGCTCTCTCAGGACGCTATAGCGGTACCTGGGCAGCAACATCCCTTACCCAAGAATGCAGAAAGAGTACTGCCTAAATTCGACCTTGAGTGGGGAGACACCGCTGATAGCCATATTCACTCTTTATTCCTGGTTGTGCAAATGTTTGGGGTAGCCGATGAAGATATAGTATGTTGCCTATTCCCTTTTACTCTGATTGGTGCGGCCTCCACATGGTACTTTAGCTTGAGAACAGGATCAGTCATCTCGTGGGTTGCCTTTCAACAGGCCTTCTTAGACAAGTATGGCGATGACAAAACACTTGCGACCTTAGTTTTAGAACTATCCCATTTGAAAATGGAAGCCAAAGAAAAGGTCAAGGATTTTAACATCTGGTTCAACACTTTTTTCAACAGAATCCCAACTAATGCTAGACCTACTGAGGAGGTGCTCATGGAATTCTACATTACTGCTCTCCCCGTCCCTACTGCGATGTGGGTCAAGAGGAGTAATGCACAAAACTTACAAGGTGCTATCAATGGAGCAGTAAAAGTTGAAAATGAAATGATCGGTCTCACAACATGTCATCATAAAACCAGAGAAAAGAAAGCCTCTCAGTCATCCAAGAAGAATAATGGGAGTGATAACAAAGTGGATGAGGGAAAATAAAGGGACACCAGAGATGTGGAAGGTTTGCATCAGATCATTAAGAAATTGACAAACACAATCATCGATATGAAAAGGAATTTTAGAGAGAGTACAAGTGGGAATGGAGGAAATTATAACAAAAGAAAACCTTTTAAACCATTCTACCGCAAAAATATAGAAGGTGGTCATGGTCCACTTGCGTTGCCTGCTCCACTTAATGACAAGATTTAAATACAAAAGAGCTGTCTCTTATCAGATCGCTCCTTAACCAAGAAGAACCTATAGTGGAGCTAGAGCCAGAACAAGAAAATGAGGAAGAATACCAAGTAGAGAGCCCTTGGACTAAGAATCTAAAATCAATGTACTGTGGGATTTCCACACGAATGAGAATGATGACGACGAAGGAGATAGTATGGCAGAAGTCCACACTAATGAAATCCATACACGAAGTAAAGGGCCACTTGCAAGCGTGATGAAGCCTGTAGACCAGACAAAGAAAGATGTTCACCCTTTGAAGATATCCGCTCCTAAGGTTCCCATTAAGGGGAATAAACCTAGTGGTGGTTCTAAGAGTACACAAGTCGTGAACTATCCTCAGAAAGAAAATGCATCTCCAAATGCAATGAAGGCGACTCACAATGGTAAAGTCCCACCTAAAAACAACAAAACTGGTATGTTTACTCTACCCTAACCTGTTTATAACATTGATTACAACATTGTGGATGATCTTAAGAAATCTAGGGCTAATATCACACAATTTAATTTGCTAAAATTAACGCAGCAAAGATATTTTCTCTTGAAAGCTATGAATGAGCAGAACTACAAAACTCCCACCATCCCAAGCAACCAAACCAAGAAGTCGGTGTCTAGACCTGTTAGTACCCCCAGTACAGCCCAAATACCATCAACTATGGAAGCCATTCTGTCTAAAATGAATTGAAACCCCCAAGATGTCAGTGCAGCCATGATAGGGAGGAAATCAAAATCCATGACTCCCCCTTTCCTTATCACATTTGAAATCTTCAACATGAACGTACACAATTGCTTGGTAGACTCAGGTGCCTCATCCACTGTGATTCCTTATGCTATTGCTAAAAGACTTCATGCGATACCTGAGAAAACTGGAACTCGAATCATGAAATTAGACAGGACAAATGTGAAAGTAATTGGGGAATTGAAATATGTATTGATTCGGATGACTACTAAACCACAATACACACAAGTCATTGATATAGTTGTAGTCGACATACCTGAGGCTTATGGAATGCTGCTTAGTAGGGACTGGTCAGCAGAACTTAATGGATATTTCTCAACTGATTGGTCCCATATCTTGCTGCCTCAGAAGGGGAAGGGTGATACACTGAGAGTTGATCATGAAAGATACATGAAGTATGTAGTGATGGGCTAAATGGTCCCAATGAACCTGTAATGTTTACCAAATCTATCCTTGGGAATTATAGTTTCAATGTTTATGCCACATAAACCTGTTTTGGAGAATTCCATGCAGAAACAATTGAAGAAACTGCAATAAACACACAGTTGGAAGCTCTCCCCTGTAATCCAACTGATGAACCACCTTGTAATATAGTAGATGATAGAACTAGTTTAGTAGGAAGCAATTCAATTGATGTAACACTAGACTCTATATTTTGGACACTCTATTTTGATGGCTCTAAATGCCTTGAAGGTGTAGGTGCTGGGAGCATTCTCGTTGATCCACAAGGGAACCAACATCTGATGGCCAGTCGGTTGGAGTTCACATGCACCAACAACATGGCAGAATATGAAGGCTTGTTGTAAGGCCTGAAAAAGGCCATTGATATGAAGGTAAAAAATCTTAAAGTTTTCGGTGACTCGCAGATAATTGTGGACCAGGTAAGGAAGAGGATACACTGCAATTTGCCACACCTAGTAAGGTACCAACATGAGGTATGGAACTTAATTGACAGTTTTGATTCTTTTAATATCACATACATACCTCGAGGACAAAACCAAGATGCCGATCTGATGGCTGATATGGCTGCAAAACTTTTCCCTGATTTTAGGTTAAAGAAGAATAAATGTTATGTTGAATTGATTTTCAGACCATCTGTGCCTGATAACATCCAAAATTGGCAGGTGTTCGAAGATGACGAGCAAATCCTTGAGTTCTTGCATTGCAAGAAGACATTCAAGAATGCAATCATTGATGAAAAAGAGCACAACAAGCTTATGAATGAGAGGGAAGATGAGGAAAAGGATCAGTCTAATATGATTCCCAAGTCAGTTGTCAAGATGGAGCACTTGTATGACCTGCATGGTAAATTCAAGAAGCCGACTAACTGCAAAACGCATAGCTCATCCATGAAGTATGAATCGGTCAACCTTGGAACCAAAGAAGACCCAAAAAATGTCAATTTGGGCTTGGGGTGCTCTCCACAAGAGAAGGCTGCATTTGTCAAGCTATTTAAAGAATACAAGGACGTCTTTGCATGAACATAGGGCAACCTAAAAACCTTTGATACCAATGTTATGCAGCATGTAATTCCTCTAGAAAAGGAGGCTAAGCCCTACCAACAAAATCTTTGCAAGATGCATCCAAGCCTAGAACCATTGGTGAAGAAAGAATTAAACAAAATGCTGGATGCTAAAATAATTTTTTCCGATCAGACACACTCGATGGGTAGCCAATATCGTGCCAGTAAGAAAGAAAAATGGAGACATCAGGCTATGTATTGATTTCAGAAACCTGAACAAAGCATCGCAAAAGGATAACTACCCTGTCCCTTCTATGGAAAACATTCTTCAGTGCATTTCTGGGTCTGAAATGTTGTCCCTATTAGATGGGTTTTCAGGATATAATAAAGTGTTGGTATCTAATGGGGATCAGCTTAAGACAACCTTCAACACTAAATGGGGCACCTACGCATATTGTAAAATGCATTTTGGACTTATTAATGTAGGCGCCACATTCGAGAGAGCTATGGACATAGCTTTCCGAGGATTGATCAACAGATTAGTAGTAGTGTACATGGATGACATTACTATGTATTCATATCGCAAAAGGGATCATATGTACCACCTGAAACAAATTTTCGAAAGATGCCGAAGATACAGAATATCATTGAATCCCAATAAGAGCATCTTCGCAGTCACAAAAGGGAAACTACTGGGTCATATCCTCTCTAAAGAAGGGGTTGTTATTGATCCTGAAAGAATAGAGACCATCATGAGAATACAACCCCCAACAAATAAAAGGGTAATGAAATCTTTCTTCGGGAAGATCAATTTCATTAATAAATTTGTCTCAGGCTTCGCCGAAATAGTGCGTCCTATGCAGCTAATGATGAAAAAGGACGTTGTGTATAAGTGGAGCGATGAAGCCAAGAAATCATTTCAGCGAATCAAGGAAGCCGTTGCAGAAGCTCTTGCATTGGTCAGCCCCAATTTCGGCAAGGAATTCTTCTTGTACACTTTTGCTGCTGATGTTTCATATGCCGCAATTCTCACTCAAAAAAATGATGATGGCAATGAAGTCCCTATTTCTTATATGAGCTCTAACGTTCAGGGAGCATAACTGAACTACCCAGACATGGAGAAACAAGGCTTTGCAGTTTTCAAAGCCATAAAACACTTCCGCCCTTATTTATTAAAGGCCAGGACTAAAGTAATCATTCCCCATCCTGTTGTAAGAACACTCTTCGTGCAGAAAGAAATGGGTGAATAGAGAGGGAATTGGATCACCACACTTCAATAATTTGACCTCGAGATTAAGCTGGCAAAGATAGTTTGAGGGCAGGGATTGTGCAGGAAGCCCTTTTGGATCCTGAGTCGTGGTATTATGACATACGCTTCTATCTCACACGGGGTGCATGCCCTGAGCACATGGATGCATCGCAAAGGAGAGTCAGATTGAAATCTAATCAGTATCACTTGGCCAATGACACATTATACAAGAAAAATTATGATGGAATCTGGTTGAGGTGTTTAGAAAAGGGTGATGCTGATCATGTCTTGAAAAATGCACAATGGCCCAGTAGGTGGTCACTACGGCAAAGAGACCACTTCTCACAAAATACTAATAGCTAGATATTATTGGCCCATAGTGTTCAGAGACTCACATGCCTACGCTTGTAAATGCAAGGTGTGTCAAACCGCTACAGGATGAGAAAGAAAGTCAGTTGTTCCCCTTAGGCTTGTTATGATTTATTGTCCGTTCCAGCAATGGGGCCTAAACGTCATAGGTGAGATCACTCTAAACTTTTCACAACAACATAAGTATATACTCACAATGACCGACTACTTCACCAGATGGACCAAAACCCATCCTGCTTCAGAAGGTGAACACAGATGAGGTAATATCATTTATTGAGAAATTCATTATCAACAGGTATGACATTCCTGACGCTCTCATATTTGATAATGATTCTTACTTTTCATCACTTAAATTGACGGAATTTGCTATTGATAAATCAATTCACATAAGGTATGCATCAAACTATTACCCCCAGGGAAATGGAGTTGCAGAGTCCTCAAACGAGAAGCTCATACGCATAATCCATAAATCTGTCACTGAAAACCAGAGTAACTGGCACAACGCTCTAACAAATGCCCTTTGGGCCCATAGGGTCACCCCAAAAGTGGCCTTAGGAAACTCCCCATATTTCCTCGTCTATGGACAGAAAGCCATCTTGCCTCCAAACGTTACCCTTCCCTCTTTATAGCTCTCCAAAGCTTCAAGAGGAACCCCTTCAACCTTGCTTCAAGAAAGGATCAACCAACTGGTGAGGTTGGAGGAATTGAGAGGTAAAGCCAGAAATAAATTTAGAAATCACCAAATGATTGTGAAGAGGTGGTTTGATCGCTATCTAGCAGGAGATAAATATTACCAAATAGGAGAGCTAGTCCTGAAATGGGACAAGTTGAATGAGCCAAAAGGTAAGCACATGAAATTCCAACACTTATGGCTAGGCCCATTCCAAGTTGTGGAAAAAATTGGTCAAGGAACTTTTTGGTTGAAAACTTTACAGGGAGAAACTGAAAAAATCCCTGTTAATGGCCAACCTCTGAAGAGATACTTCCAGTGTCCACCACATGGTGGTTACCTCCTGAATAGGTTAGAATTCATTTTATTTTTGATGCTAGTTTAGTTACATTTCCGTCTTTTCCTTTCTTGTTTTTCTGCAAAGTTTATTTTCCTTATGTTTTGAATTGCAGTCCTTTTCAGCCAACTGATTTCAGTCCTCCAGTTTCATTTTTACATTTTCATATTGCCCTCATTCGCCACCTTCAACTTTCACCTCCTTCATTAACCTGCTGATGAGTCTGCTGATCCTAGATCCATCATTACCTTGAAAATCAAAAAAATTTTCAATGAGCCAATGAGAACTGGAAAATCAGAGGTGGAATTCAAACAAAAGCCACTCATTAGCATATATTGGGAACTAGGCAAGATCTATTGATAACTTGGATACCTGGAGCATGTAGGGGCATCTTTATAAAATGAAAAATGTGTAACTGCAGCTGGATTGGCATGGAGGAACACTGCATTTTAAATAAATCCCACTCAGACCTAGCCTATGCTTGCCTGCAAGGTTTGCAGTTATTCTCCATTGGTCCCATCCACAACACTAAAATTCTCCAATACCTGTCATCTACAAGTAAATTTCCTTTCATGGGCTAAACTCACTGTCATATACCATGTGGCAAATCCAATTGTGCTCTAGTCCTTGTGCCTGAAACTGGAAGGACTTATTTAAAAGAAAATGAAATGTCAAGTCCTTGTGCCAATATGGAAGGACAGGTTGTTTGGAAAGTCGGTTAGAGTAAGGACTATTACTGGGCTCAGAGTACCAGTTGACACAGCAAGCCTAATCTTGCTTAAGCGGTTTAAAAATATGGCATGATCCATGACTGCACCCCATTCAATCATATGAAAATATAGCACTAAAATTCTCATATAAAGTGCAGAAAAACATATCTACATCAAGTTTGATGAGCAATAAAGAGCTGAGGTACACACCTAAACAGGTATTGACAGACTAGTGATGGCCCCAAAATGATTTTTGAAAGTAGGAAATAGGTAAAGGAAGGTCAATAAATTCCATAATAGTACCATTGGAGAATGCCTGTCAAAACCCTATCAGTAAGTAGAAGCTATTTGTCTTTATCCCACCTGAAGAAATTAATGTTGAAGTGGAACCCATGCCTGTCCATCTGTACAATTTTCATTTCAAGTTTATCTTAACACCTTGATGTTCTATTGATCCAAGGTTTATTTGGAAATAAAGATAATTGGTTCGCCCAACGATTTGCCATTTGTTGTGGCCATAACAACCACCCTATTAAAATTTGCCCTGGTAGCAATTTTGAATGGGTCCCCTAGAAGTTGATCTTGCACCCCTCCGAATGATCTATTTTATCAAATCTTCAGTTTTTAAATGGTTAAGGCCCCCTTAATAAATCCTTTCCACATGATTCATCTATAACCCTCTCTAAGCCCTTCATTCATATCCTCATCGGGACTTTGTTGACCCACGAAACCTTACATCGCGTCATTATTTCCATAATAACTCTTTACAGCAGAAATACTTCGCAAAACATGCACAAATCACCCCTTTTCTCCTATCAGAATCAACACTAAGGCATGATGTTCACTGTATACTCTGGAACCGACGACATTATTAACGATATTTTATATATGTCAGGTCTAGAACCATATCACATATCACAATCGGCGGGGTCCGGGGCTTTTATATAGGGCGCACTATTGTCTTCCGGACCTGACAACATTATTAACCATATTTCATATATATCAGGTCCAAAACCATATTGCAATAAGAATCTCTATTATATTTTTTACGTTATAACTAATGATTAAATATCTCTGCAGGCAAGGATCAAGAGATGAGAGGTGAAATTGAAGCACTCGTGGCATCGCTGATCCATCAAGATGTTAGTTCCTCCAGATACACCTCAAAGCATGCCAGATGTGGGATGATGAGTTCAACATCTTCAGTTTCCTTTAGGAAATGATAGGGAATAATATCCACTCCACACAGGTGCAAAGAAATGATACACAATCATTCTCTGTTCCATCGGCATCCATTTCATTCCCCTAGGAAGTAGAACACTCCAGCAAAGGTGACCTCAACGTGTCAGCAGTTTCACCGATCGTTCTCATTTGTATATTTTGATCTATGTAATGAAAAGAGGGGAGGTGAAAAGTCATGGAAGACGGAGGGTCATTTCCTGCTGCATAAGTATTACCTCTGGATAGGAGAGGAGGGCTTTTTGTTTAGAGAGAACAACTTTGATTTATTGTGAATAAAGAAGACTGTTTGGTTCAAGAAGGAGCCTGTTGTTTTAGATTTGTTTCCCTTTTCTCTCATATGTTTAGAATCAGTGTGTTGTTGCTAGGATAAATACAAATGTGATTTGCTTTGTGCATATTGATAATAAGCAGTTCATGGTTATTCCTGGTTATTTGAATATAATTCAGTAGCATTGTTAATTCATGAAAGGTTGCTGATTCGAGACTTGGTCAAACATCAGTTACAAATGTTGTTTGTATGGAAAGGAATGTGTATTCCTGTATAAGTAATCGTATTGCAATTAAGATTTAATACAACCTTGTTATTGTGTGAACTAGTAATTGATTCATTCGGACTTGGAATCTATATATGATGTTTAACCTCTCTTTTGTTATGCTTGTGCATGATAGATTAGGATAGTTAGGACTAGATTAGAGTAGTTAATAGTAGTGTAGATAGGATTTGATGCATATAGATTAGCTGTTTCTTTTGTTGATTTAATTGAAGTCTTCCTCCAGGAAGCAATCTCTCAACACCTTTAATAGTTTATGGGATCCTTTAAAACCTGTCAGAACTAGCCACTCCAAATGAAAGCAAATCTAATTGGGGTCTGTGATCGGGTTAGTTCCCCTTGTTGGTATAGCGAAAATTCGCTATGTCAACAACACAGTATATATGAATCTTAATTTTCTATACAGTCTTAGATATTCTCCTCCATAGACTGGGATGGTAGCATATGGCATATCCATTTGTAAATTACCTCCCAGTTTAGCACACCAAGATCTTGATAACATCATACCAAACTTTATGGGAATGTTTGTAACCGCTATTCCATTACAACACTTTTAACAAGAATCTTAGCCAAATTTACCACCAAATCTTTGATTAACCCCAAATGTTGCACCTTTTTTGAATCAAATGTATATAAATCATGGTAGGGCCTTGTGACTTGCAACTGAAGTTGATCCATAATAATTTTTTCCTTTAAATTATGAGATTCCCCAGAATCTAACATGCAATTATAGAGGAGAAAATCATGAATCTTTAGAGTCAAATAGAAGGGAGGAACACTTTCATCTTGAACATCCAAACTTGGCCCAAAAATAACAGAGAGTTTTTCATCTTGTAAACTGATTACGTCTCCTTCAACATATACACTTGAAGACTGAATTCATTTCGACAAATGTTGTTTATAACCAATATTCCTTGTAAGTTCAAATAAAAGAATTGGAATTTTAACTTTTTTTAGTTCCTTTTCTACATTGAATACAGGAGAGACAAGTTTTTCTATTGTAGATTGATCTAGTGACTGACTTTGAGACTGTGAAGATAGAGTTTCGACAGTTTTTTCCTGTGACAAATCAAAGGTAACTTTCTTTATAGGTCTACCTATACCTTGTCTTGGTCTTAGATCATATCTTTCTTTTAGATCAACATTTAAAAATTCAGAAAAATCTTGATATTTGGAAATTTCAGAAGATTCTATATTCTGAACTACAGGCTAAATGTGATTCATATGAACAATAACACTTTCAAAACGTTGATAACCAAAATAATTTATGTCATCCACCATAGGTGTTGCTTCTTCCACATCTTGATCATCTATCATCAATGGAGGTTGAATTTGCTGGTCATTATTCTGTCTTTCCCTCTATAAAATTTGTGGTCAAAAAGTTCTTCTATAATTTCCTGGCGGTCTATTCACATTTTGTACTTTCTAGGTTTTGTTTCCATTCTTGAAATTCTATTAGACAGATTCCTTAGCGTTGAATTGATTTCATGAATTTTATGTTCTTCTTCCTTAATTTTTGAAGATGATCCAGTTTTTGTTCTTGCCTTAAATTTTCTTTCTGTTTTTTTTTGCCTTCGCTTTTAATTTACTTGATGATGCTCTGTTAGCGTCAACTTCAATTGCATCAGTTTGCATGTCTTTTAGGTTTCTAGATTTTCTATCCCTCAACATTAGAGCAAAATCATCATCAAATTATTTAGAAAATATAACTTTTGTTGCAGTGACTGGAGGTTTGCAATCTGCAGACATTTTATTGTAAATTTTATTAAATCCTTTGATGAAGTCTGACATAGGTTCATTAGGATTCCTTTTGAGGTATTCAAATTCAGTCAAATAATAAACATGATATTTCTTTATTCCCCATTAATTTATGAAGATATTGGTTAACTCTGCCCATGTATGAATAGAATTTGGTTGTAACTATCTAAACAAAATCCTAACATTTCCTTCTAATAATTGAATAAACAACCTCATATAAACATCTTCTATTGGAAATATTGAGAGGGGTGTGAATTAATATTTCTTTTCAATTGTTACTTTTACTGTAGTCTCCATGTTATGTCATCAATGACAACCTTGTTTTCTTAAAATGTGTCACCACTACTCTTCATTTTACCCAAACAAAACTTCTTCAAGGTTACCTCATGAGGGCATCATCATGGTCTCCAATAATATCTCCAAGGCCAACTTCTACAAGTCTTCCAAATATCTTCAAGTATCCTACAAGTTATCTTTAATAGGAAGCTCTATGAGTGTCTTATAAGTCTTTCAAATGTCTTCAAGAATTGATCAAGGTGTCTTTAATAGGCTTCTCCAAGAGTACTTCAAAAGGTGCTCCAAATGCCTGCTCCTTTAATCAAGGTTCTTATCCAACAACAAGATTTGTCCACTTCAAGTATTCTTCAAGGTTTCCTTTAGTTTTTCCCAAAACTGCTCCTATAACCTGGGCTTCCAAACTGCTTTCAAAATTTACTCTAATAAGGTTGTCTCCAATAGTGCTCTAGGTGGAGACAAGGATGCCCGCTATATATTAGCTCAACAAGAAGGATTAGATCAAAGTTCTGGTCAAGAAAGTCTTCTTCAAAACATTTATGCACAAGGGTCAATAACTACTCTAAAGTCTACGTAAGTATGTCCTAAAATAATGATCACTGATGCTTCAAAGAACTATATACAAAAAATTTGGTTGTGGCTTCTAGAAGGTCCTTTAAATAAAGTATGAAATTTAAGAGTGATAAATTTTGCTTCAAAGAGGCCAAATAGAAGCCTCATGACTAGGTTTGTTCCAACGATTAAATGTTTCAGGCCTGCATTCAATACAGTCAAATTTTCACACTTGACTGCTCATGAATTTCACTTAGATGGGCTTCAGAAAGAGTGTGAATTGTCTTTAGATGGAGACCACAAGAAGGCCGAATTAGGCCTCTGCCAGATTTGGATAGGGCCTTAAAACAAGCCCTCGTTTCTTCACAAATTTGACTCAGATATCGCAAAAAAATTGGCCAGAAGACTTCCTTAATAAAAGATCTCGTTCTGCTTACAAAGATTAGAAAAATACTCCTTTTACCCTTGATCTCTCCCTTTTATTCTCCTTTGTACTCTTTACAACTTCTATAACTTTTTTGTCCTCCTCGGCTTTTTATCTCCTTCCGTGGTTCTTCTCTGAATTTCTCACCAAAATATGATGGTTAAAATGAGGGGTCCGAACTCATATTAATATTGATTTGACATTTAAGGTGAATGGATGTCTCTTATGGTTGGAGGCCGACATGACATGCCTAGCACAAGTCGGCTCAAGGACCAGATCAATATTCCTAACTTAAAAAATTAATATATCCCAAACTATCTGGAGTTTCGGGCCAAGTAATAGCTCATTGGAAAGCTAAAAATATGCTCTAAATGATGGTGATGGTCTCATAGAGAAAGTTTTCCTCTAAGGTAGTAAAAACTACTTTTTAATGTGACTGGTCATTTATTAGTGAAGAAATGGAGGTAGGGAAGAATGCCTTTGAGTGTTGGGCTTCTTCATAGTTTGATTTCTTAATTGTTTTCCTTCTTCATCATGGGGTCATAATTTCATCATCAATGTCATCAATTCACCATTTCATTAAGATAGTGCAGTGATATGTCATCAATCATATGCAACATCATGTCATCATGTATTCTTCCATCATCAAGATCACTAGAGGTAAGGACATTTAAGGTTATGGCTTCACACCATCATCAAGACCATCAAAGGTAAGGGAATCATCTAGTCCTTCATCAAGTGTGGTCATTAATCAAGGTAGTCCACATAAGTCATCAAGAGATTCTAGATCATCAAGGTACATGATTGGTACTTGGTACTTGGCACTTCTTCATGAGTGAATTGACTTCTTCCTCGATGGATATCATCATCTGGCATCTCAAGAATATTTTCCATCCCGGCCAATGCCATATTGTCATCAATGACAACCTTGATTAACAATCTACCCCTTTGTCATTGATGGAAATATTCTTTCCCTTTCAACATTCTCTCCTCGTTTACATCAATGGAAAACGGGGTGCCCAAGTACTCCCCCTGTCAAGCTGTTTCTTTTCTTCACGAATAGTTGTTCTTCATAGGTATGTTACTCCCCCTAACATGGTTCTCTTCTTTCTAGAAATTTGGTTCATAATAGATGTGCTTACATTCCTTTATGTGATGAACCAACTCCCCCTGTGTGCACAACCACCTCTAGCTCATGAAAGATTACCTGCTTAGTGATCAAGTGGAAGAAATATTCAACAACAATCCATTGGATAGATAAGAGATCATGTTCTTCAATGGAGTGTTCCTGAGAAATGATCTATCAAAGAATGATTGTAACTATATCTCATCAAGGATTTCAGAAGGCTCATTCACGAATGGCTTCTGCAAGAATTCTTAATGATCATAAGCCCCCCCTAACTATATGCATGGTATTCCTTTTGGTAGAGTCTCCCCATTAAATACTTGGAATATCAAGGATAACTTCATCAGGTCAACAACATGTGTTGTTGGATGGAGTGTTCAAGAGACTTCTAGATTCAATTTTCTTCCTTCTCCATACTTCTGTAACTTTCTTCTCTGGCACGGTTCTAGCTTCTGTAGGGGTCCAAGTCAAGTTACAATCATGTGCCATATGTCCAATGTTATGACACTTGAAGTACTATATGTTGTTCATTTACTAGTGAAGAAATGGAGGTAGGGCAGAATGCCTTCGAGTGTTGGGCTTCTTCATAGTTTGATTTCTTAATTGTTTTCCTTATTCATAATGGGGTCATAATGTCATCGTCAATGTCATCAATTCACCATTTCATTAAGATAGTGTAGTGATTTGTCATTAATCATATGCAACATCATGTCATCATGTACTCTTCCATCATCAAGATCACCAGAGGTAAGGACATTTAAGGTTATGGCTTCACACCATCATCAAGACAATCAAAGGTAAGGGAATCCTCAAGTCCTTCATCAAGTGTGGTCATTCATCAAGGTAGTCCACATAAGTCATCAAGAGATTCTAGATCATCAAGGTACATGATTGGTAGTTGGTACTTGGCACTTCTTCATGAGTGAATTCACATCTTCCTCGATGGATATCATCATCTGGCATCTCAAGAATATTTTCCATCCCGGCCAATGCCATATTGACACCAATGACAACCTTGATTAACAATCTACCCCTTTGTCATTGATGGCAATGTTCTTTCCCTTTCAACATTCTCTCCCCATTTACATCAATGGAAAACGGGGCACCTGAGTACCCCCCCTGTCAAGCTACTTCTTTTCTTCACGAATAGTAGTTCTTCATAGGTATGTTACTCCCCCTAACATGGTTCTCTTCTTTATGGAAATGTGGTTAATAATAGATGTGCTTACATTCCTTTATGTGAAGAACCAACTCCCGTTGTGTGCACAACCACCTCTAGCTCATGAAAGATTACCTGCTTAGTGATCAAGTGGAAGAAATATTCAACAACAATCCATTGGATAGATAAGAGATCATGTTATTCAATGGAGTGTTCCTGAGAAATGATCTATCAAAGAATGATTGTCAATATATCTCACCAAGGATTTCATAAGGCCCATTCACAGATGGCTTGTGAAAAAATTATTAATCATCATAAGCTCCTCCTAACTGTATGCATGGTCTTCCTTTTGGCAGAGTCTTCCCATCAAATACTTGGAATATCAAGGATAACTTCATTAGGTCAACAACATGTGTTGTTGGGTGGAGTGTTCAAGAGACTTTTGGATTCAATTTGCTTCCTTCTCCATACTTCTGTAACTTTCTTCTCTGGCATCATTCTAGCTTCTGTAGGGGTCCAAGTCAAGTCACAATCATGTGCCATATGTCCAATGTTATGACACTTGAAGTACTATATGCTGTTCATGAATAAGAATTCATGACTTCTTGCAAAATTGCTTCTCGAAGATTGACGGGGACCATTAAATATGTCTTTGTGATATGACCTACAATCTTTTTCCATGTGTCCAATGTTTGTACAAGAATAGCAATAACCAAGAAATATACTTTGGCACCTGGGAGAAGAAGGTTTCCTTGATGTACTTCTGAAGTCATTTTCCTTGGGATCCTTTGGTGATAACCATTTCTTCTTGCGTCCTTGACACCATCTACATTTATTCTCTGAATAGGATTTCTTCCAATGTCTCTTGACTTTTACCTTTGTTGGAACTGGGAGCATCAACATTTCTTTCTGGCTTCCTCACATCCTTGTTCTTTGAAGCGTTAGGGTTTGCATCATTCTTGCTTGAGTATTCACCTGCATAGCCAAGACCTATTTTATCAAGGGGAGACCTTTGATGACTTAGAATGTCATCTAGTGTTTGAGAAATTTTCAAGTTCTTATTCAGCAAGTCGACTTCCTTCTTAAGAAATACAATTTCTTCTTTCAACTTTTCACAATCTTCATCTTTCATAGCTAGTTGCTTCTTCATTTCTTCCATCATCCTTATTACTTCATGTCTTTTGATTTTTAGAGAGACGACATTTGATTTTAGTAGGAAAATATCTTCATCCTTTTCTTTTAGTTGACATGTCATAGTATTTCTTTCTTTTTCTGCCTCATCAACTTGTCCTTCTATGAATTCCAAAGCTTCCATTTGCTTCTCGGCTCCTTGTGCTTGTGTCCTTGTTTCTTCTAGTTGAGATCTAAGGGAGGAGACCTCTTCCTTGTATTGACCAATCTATGCTTCAAGTTTGTTCAAGCTCTTGTGCCTTTGTTCAAGGTGGCCTGACAAGGTATCTTCTCGTTTCTTTGCCTTATCCAGTTGATTTGTCATGGATATGTCTTCTTATGATGCTTTCTCTTGTTTTGATGAAATTCTTAATCTTGGTGAGCTCCTTATCTCTTTCTTGTACTTGAAGCTTGACAAGGTCAAATTTCTTCCTTGTCTTGTCTTTGTCTTCCAAACTGCTTTCAAAATTTACTCTAATAAGGTTGTCTCCAATAGTGCTCCAGGTGGAGACAAGGATGCCCGCTCTATATTAGCTCAACAAGAAGGATTAGATCAAAGTTTTGGTCAAGAAAGTCTGCTTCAAAACATTTATGCACAAGGGTCAACAACTACTCCAAAGTCTACATAAGTCTATTCTAAAACAATGTTCAGTAATGCTTCAAAGAACTATATAGAAAAAAATTGGTTGTATCTTCCAGAAGGTCCTCTAAATAAAGTCTGATCTTTAAGAGTGATAAGGTTTGCTTCAAAGAGGCTGAATAGAAGCCTCATGACCAGGTCTATTCCAATGATTAAATGTTTCAGGTCTGCAGTCAATACAATCATATTTTCACACTTGATTGCTCATGAAATTCATGTAGATGGGCTTTAGATAGAGGGCAGACTATATTTAGATGGAGGTCACAAGAAGGCTGAATTAGGCCTCTCTCAGATTTGGATAGGGCCTCAAAACAGGCCCTTGTTTCTCCACAAATTTGCCTCAAGGTATCACAAAAAATATGCCCATAAGACTTCCTTAATCAAAGATCTTGTTCTGCTTACAAACATTATAAAAATACTCCTTTTACCCTTGATCTCTCCCTTTTATTCTCCTTTGTCCTCTTTACAACTTTTATACCTTTTCTGCCCTCCTTGTCTTTTTATCTCCTTCCATAGTTCTTCTCTGAATTGATCACCAAAATCTGATGGTTAAAATGAGGACTCCAAACTCATATTAACATTGGTTTGATATTTGACATGAATGGACGTGTCTTATGGAGGGAGGGTAACATGAAAGGCCTAGCACAGCTCGGCTCACGAACCAGATTAATATTCCTAACTTAAAAAATTAATATCTCCCAAACTATTTGGAGTTTCGATCCAAGTAATAGCTCATTGGAAAGATAAAAATATGATCTAAAGGATGGTGAAGGTATCATAGAGAAATTTTTCCTCTAAGGTAGTAAAAGATGTTTTTTAATGTGACTCATCATTTATTAGTGCAGAAATGGAGGTAGGGAAAAATGCCTTCGAGTGTTGGGCTTGTTCATAGTTTGATTTCTTAATTGTTTGCCTTCTTCATCATGGGGTCATAATGTCATCGTCAATGTCATCAATTCACCATGTCATTAATATAGTGGTTTGACATGTCATGAATCATATGCAGCATCATGTCATCATGTAGTCTTCCATCATCAAGATCACCACAGGTAAGGACATTTAAGGTTATGGCTTCACACCATCATCAAGACCATCAAAGGTAAGGGCATCATCTATTCCTTCATCAAGTGTGGTCATTCATCGAGGTAGTCCACATAATTCATTAATAGCTTCTATATTATTAGGGTACATTATTGGTACTTGGTACTTGGCACTTCTTCATGAGTGACTTGACATCTTCCTCGATGGATATCATCATCTGGCATCTCAAGAATATTTGCCATGTCATCCAATGCCATATTGACATCAATGAAAACCTTGATTAACATCTTTGTGTTCTATGTTCATATAATCTACAAAATCCAAAAATGCAGATAAATGATCTTCTACATTTGGTCCCATTTCCCCATTGTATCTAGGAAAATACTTGATATCACCTTCAGGAAAGTCATGAATCTGAGCTGGTGGTGGTAGTACTAATGCTACATATATGTCTGCCATAATTGGTCCTATTCCAGCCATTTGTTGATGTTGTGAAACTAATTTTCTAGGGGATAAAGGTTTTCTAGAAGATGATTGTCCTGAAATTGTAGGGTTTTTTTAAAATTGTGAATGAATGATTAACTTTTAAACTTCAAGAACAATGTTCTCTTGGTCTTCAAAAGCTAAAGGGTTTTTATATATTTTAAGCTTCTCTTTAGGTTGATTAGGAGTAGAAGGATAAGTGTGGATAACAGAAGATATAAAATCTACAGGTTTAAGCTCAGGTAATTTTAATTCAAGCTTTGCTTCTGTATGAGATGATACTGATATGGAGACAAGAATTTTAAAGGATTCAAATTGATGAACCAATAAGGAAGATTGTATATCTACTCCCTTAGAAAGAAGTTCTAAGAATTTAGGTGGTAAATCAGATAAATTAGAAGGTATAGGAATTGATTCAGACTGTTCAGGTTGTGAAACTGATTCTAGTCGAAGAGAAGTAGAAGTAGAGGCTTCAAGTCTATGTCTAAGGGGACCAATTCACACAAGTCTCTTTGGATCTGATAATGGAGTAAAAGGTTGAGGATCAAAATGAGATTTGGTATGCCTGGGTGAGTCCAAATTTAATTTATGAAGTTAGCAGGTGAATTTTTTATCATGCTAGCCTCTTACTCACCATTAAGAGGTAAGTCTTATCGTTGTCCCAGTGAATTGCTGTTGTTTCTTTGTAGATAGTTCTATGCTCGGGAACTATGCCAAAACATCTAAATGAGGATCTATTTAAATTGACAATCAATGCCTCAAATCATTCACATATATATTATCTAGATATTTCAAAGATTTCTCAAAATTTTGATTCCAGTACTAACAACATGCGATCTTTAAATGTTTATGATAGATGAAAAAGAAGATATGTAATAATTAAATACCCTTCCTAAATTTTTAATTATTAAATAAGAAGATATGTATAGAAATATTTTTATAGCTAACACTTATATATTTGAGACATGACAGAAGGCAATAATTTTGTGATGCAGAGGTACTAATTTAAACAAATTGTTTAATTAGCTAGTCTCAGTAATGATAATAACTTTGTAGGGGCTATCAAGGAGATCAAAACTTGACCTAGCCTTACCCAATACTTATATATTACCTCAAACATGGGAAGAATAACAAAAATGATTACACAAGGGAGACTCACATGAACAAACATGCTGCTAAGAACTGAAGCCATAAGCCTTTGATTATCTTCAAAATTTCCAAAATTACAATAATATCTCTGGTTCTATCACAGTATCAACCCTTCTTACTTCAAATTAAAAAGTATATATGGAGTTTTATCCAAAACAATTTGGATAACTATAATCAATACAACTCAAAATTAGAAATTTTGGAACTAATTTAGTGGAATTTGCACACTATTCAAGGATTTTGTTTCTAACTATTGCCTTTAAATCTAGTTTTGCTAATTCTTCTCCTATTCTTTGCCTAAATCCTGCCTCTAAACCCGCTTTCTATTTACTCAAAACTTCGAATAAATTATCCCACTTATCATCATCAGGACATGAAAGTTTTATTACTTTCCTATATGCCTCATCTACCTCAATGTACTTTTCAAAGTTGGGCTTGGTTACAAAAATATGATGAATTTCATATGAAATGAATAAATCATTTTCTAAACCTTAGAGAAAATTTCTACCATCAATATTTCCCTTTACTTTAGAAAAATTTGAGCTGTCTATTTCTATATCATGTAACTTCTGCTAATAAACTTCATGCTAGATCAATTGGCCATGAGAATCCTCTAATAATGGGAGTCCTTTTTGCTAAAGAACATAAAACTTTTTATGAAACCTTTTTATCTGAACTTCTAGTTTTTGGCATTTGTTCTTTATTTGTAACATCAAATTTCTCTTTGTCAATGCTTTTCTCACTTCAAGGACTATATATGTCCTATTGTCCTCTCAGATAATTCTAGGTTAGGTAATTATGTCAGAGCATCTAAAATGTTTTGGTTGTTTTTAAATTTGTGGAAAACCAATGTTTTAAGCTTATGTAAACATGTATTGTGTCCTAATTTCTCTCGTGTCCTAATTTCTCTCAACACACTTAAAGGGTTGTTTCTTCACTTCTAAACAATAATTTAGCTTTAAAATATTTTGAATGAAGAATTCAGAGAAAATATGAGTTTTAAGTATTCAGATAGATTATTTAAAATAACCATAAGACATATGCTAGTAAACTATGTTCACTAACCAACAAAAATGCATCCAAATTCATGAAGAATTGACAATTAATTGATGTAGAGGAGTTTATTTAGAGAAATGGTATAATGAACTAGTTTCTGTAATTTATTATAACTTCGCAGGAGATTTTAGATAGACTGATATTCAGTTATATCTTACTCAATTTTTTTCATAAAACCAAATACATGTTGAAATAACAAAATGGAATGAATAACATAAAGAAAACTCACAGAGATAACAAGTTGCTTGAAACAAATTCAGAATCCTTTTATTGATATTAGACAACTTCAGATACATGTAATTCTTCTTCGAATAAACTTAGCCCAAGGGTGCAACCCTTTACAATTCGAATTGGGAATCATTTATAAAAAATGGTTCCCAAATTATCTAAAATAAAATATCTAGATACATTAGAAAAATATATAGATCTGTTTCTACATAAATTGTACATAAATATAGGGAAATGAAACTGTTGAAGTAGTTGTCTCTAGATTCGAGGATTCTGGTATTGATGTGGCTGATAAACTTTCTATTCTATTGCTGAATCTGCTGATGACTATTGTTGACTCATTACTTCAGTAACTTGCATAATTCTTCCCATATTTTTTCATTTGGAATTTGGTATTTGATTAATCTTGTAAAAGTTTCATCTACCTCAGTATATTTTTGAAAAGTTGGTTTTATCACAAATAAATTAATTATCTCATGCTTGATGAGTAAATCATAACTGACGCCTTCTGTAAATGCTTTACCTGTGATTGTGCCTTTGATCTTTGAAAACTTGTATTTATCATTGGAAATTGAACACAATTTCATTTGATATTCTTCTAAATCAATTAATTTATCTGCCACTCCCTGTAATCCAGGCTATCCCTTTTGGTGTAAAACTGAAAATTTCTTGTGAAACCTCTGGATACTTGATTCAAGGTTATGACTCTTATTTTCCAGCTGCAACATCAATTTCTTCTTAGTGAGAATCCTTCTCATTTCCAATATGGTTTATGTCTTGTCTACTATATCATATTCCTCTAATTCATCTTTGGTTTTGGAATTCAAAACCTTTATCAATGCATGTGTTCTTCATGGCTTTGAACCCAAATCTTTCTTTACATATGCTATGACTTTCTTGGCCCTATGTACTAGTTCATCTTTCTCAAATATTATTTCAATTGAAGGCCATATCTTAGTGATGGCTTCATTTATCTGGATCTAGATACATTCTCTAGCCTGTGTGATAGTATCAATAATAACATATTGGATTTCTAGGAATTGAACTCTTTGTGTCAGCTTGTATGGATTCTCCAACTTAGCTAAATAAGCATTATCAATATTTAGTTTATGTTCCTCTAAATTTTTAAGCTGACTCAGTTTTTCGACCTCTTTCCCCTTAATTGAAAAATCTTCCATAGCCTTTTCCAGCTCTGCTGCTGGATTAGTAGATGTAGTCCCCTCTACTGAAGTAGTGGTTGATGTAGATGTTGGTGTTCTATCAGATGTTGGGGTTCCCTATTGTTATTTTTCCTTTAGAAGCTTTTCAACCTGAGTGTCCATTTACTCTATCTGCACATTTTGTTCAATTATGATATTGAACATATTTTCTTTCTCCATTTCTAGCTAACCTATCCCTTTAGCTTGTGGATCTTTTGTAGATGGAAGCTTAAGATGTTTTCTTAGAGCAACTATGTTTGCATTTTTAGTCTTGATAAGTTCTTCTACTACTTTTACATCTGTGGGATCATATCCCAACTTTATCACTAAATCCTCTAAGGATTTGATCTTGGTATCTTTTGTTGAAGAAGAAACGTTTTCTAACTTTAATTGAGATTGTACATTGTCTAATGACTGTTGAAGTTTCAATGTCGCCATAGCTAAATATGTAAGGGAAGAATATATAATTTTACCATATTGCTCATGTAGGTCAATCTGGTTAATAGGATGAATCAAATTTGTATCAAATGTAAAGATAAACTTAGTATAATCATCAAAACTCCTAGGATGAGTGACTTTGGGCTCTAGAAAGGTTATTTGCATCTTTCCCTTCTCAGTGTCGAAGGCAGAAAGTAGCCTGTGTTGAGTAGATGATGTCTGCTTCCAAAATTGTGTGTAGGTGGAAGCCTTCAAAGATTCATTCCTCTGCTTGATTTCTTTGTAAACTGTGAAGATACTCTTTTTTTCAATTCTCCTATCTGAGATGATGACACATTTGGACTAGATGAAGATAAAGGAGAGCCTACAACCATTTCTTCTCTGTTAGAAGATGATGATATGAATGGGCCTGTTAGGATAATTGGGCATTGTTGTGTAGTGTCTTCTGAATGTGTATCACTTATACTAGTTGTCTTTTGCGTTTTACTATAAATTTTAAATTCCTTGACTAAAGTTGTTGTTTCCATGGGATAAACACTATCTCTGGGCATTTTATCCTGTTTTTCTTCTCTTAGAGGAGTCTGTGATGGTGTAGATGTTATAACCTATTCCTCTGCTTCTTGAAGTGTGTTTTCCTTCCATTCATCCTGATTCATAAATTGTTCTATCTCAAGCCTAGGAGTGTGAGTATATGAGGTATTTTTTTTTCTACCCTTAGTTTTGAAATTAATTTTATGGGATCATAAGACCAAGTGAAACTAAGATTAAAGTTCATCTGTTTGAGGATATTTTCTACTTCATTGTCTGCTACTCTAGCATTACAAATAAAGGGCCCTACTTGAGTTTTAATCTTAAATTGAGCCTTTTTCTTTGCTGCAACAAAATGTAGTTGATCCATGTTGATCATTTGTCTAATATACTCTAATGCAAATATACAAATAGGAACAAATTTAGGTAATTTGAATGGGGGCAGATCACATCCATATATCCTAATCTTTGTATAATTTTGGTATAAATACCAATCTCCCATTTTGGTTTGTTCACTGAGATGAAGGATTTTCTTGATCTCTGTCCCAATTCTTGGTTCTACATCACTATTAATTAAACATGTAGCAACATACAGGAATTGATATACAAAATCACTGAATGTGAATTCACTGGTGTTCTTCCTCACCAGGGAAGTACAATGGATTACTGAGTGTGGATTCCCTTGACTGTCCATCTTCTATAGATGAAAAGAGAACCTCTCTGACTGATTAAACAAAAACAAGTATGCTAAAACAGAGGCATAATTGAACACTCCTTTTGTAGGAAATTTCATGAACTGATCATGAATTGACTCTGCTAAGTATCCATTGTAATTGAAAATCAACGAAGGCTTTTCATTTTTGGAGAAAAGTGACAGAAAACCTATTAAGACCTCATCGAATCACTAATCAGAATGATAACCTAACAGACATGAGGTAATGGATATAAAAATCTTCGTCATTTCTGGAAACATAGATGACTAATAAGGTGGGTTGTTTTAGGTAATTGGACATCTTCTAGTAAAAAGGTTTCAAAAATTCTGGCTCTTAAAGGAAAGTCAAGATTTTTGTAAATGTCCATGAGGGATTATGGAGAAAATGGATGTAAGGGTTCAGTGCTTTGAATATGCAAAATTTGGTTAATTGACTCAACAGTAATGGTAAAGGGAACTTCATTTTTTTAGAAACTATTGCTCTTTGAGTGGGAATTGTTGGAAATACTGAGAGGGGGGTGAATCAACATTAATTGTTTAACAATTTAGATTCTTTATAGTTTTAATCAAAAACTGATTTTATTAAATATAGAAAAAGATTGAATACAATATTTGATGATTTTTTCCAAGCACCAACTTGGACTTTAATGAGGTTACAACCTCTAGGGCTCTGACCCTATATTACCAAGGAACTAGCCTTGAATTTAGGAGAACCAACTCTAAGGCCACCAATCCTTCCAATTTTGAGGCACCAACCCCAAGGGCTTTGACCCTATAGATTTACTCTATCTAGAAATGTTTGATTGTAATATACTGCTTCCAAGGACTTCTTTACCAAAAGCTATCCTTGTAGTCTTTGAAATAGGTCATTGTTTGCGCTATGGCTTCACTTCGGGTTTGAACCTTCCAAGATGAATCAGGTCAAAGGATTGTGCTCCCACTCTATCTTCTGCATCCTTCTTTACTCAGCCTTTAGCTTCTCCCACACCTTTGTCTTCTGCTAGACCTTTGGTTTCTCAACCTTTGGCTTCCTTTGTCTCTTCAAGTTCACGAGTTGTGAAATTTTTAAGTCTTCTATATGCCCGACGTCCATATCGATGCTTAAGGTGAGGTATTATAACTTGTATTTGTACGTGTTTCCATAATACCCAAAAGACACGTTCATTTGGAAGGAGAGACCAACTTATGAATATTCATCCAATTACTCATAAACTTGTTTTATTTATGGAAAATTTCATAGGAGAGATTGTACCCACATGAGGTCCCACATCCACGTCATCAATCACAATCGCAACTTTCAGAGGTCCCCGATTGCAACCTTTAACATTACCGATGTAACATAGCCAATACTCATATTTGTGATGAAGCGGATGTAATATGACATTAAACAATTGTCAATAGATTCATCGAATTCACACCTTCTGTTATCACTTAGAATTTAAAAATAAAAAATAAAAAAATTGCATATAATCCTTTGTCCTAGTTCAATGTCAAAAGTCTGTGGCAAATTGTTTTCGTTGTATGTTTCTTACTTAGGGTTGGAGCTTTAAAGGTGTTTGATTTAAATTATACTCGAATCCTATTGGTCCTCCTCCACCATCATGGTTTCATAATTCATGTCTTGTCTTATCCTAGTCACCGATTCTTTTCGTGATTTCGCAGCGTAATCTCCTATTGGCCAGTTTCGCAGCGTAATCATTGTTTAGCCATTCCGCAGCGCGTTATCATTAAGCCGTTTCGCAACGCATTATTAGAATTCAAAACTAACCGCACTGCGAAATCGTGGATTCGTGCATTTCGCAACGAATCTTTCCCAAAGTGTCAAGTCTGTTGATGAGTCACCAATTCTGTCCTCTCATGTCAGTTTGTGTACCTCCCGTAGCATGTCTAAACGCTCATTAGTCACTACTCCACCAATAGATTTGTTGAAATGCACAGAAATATCATTCCAATGGATTTTACCATGCATGGATCTTTATGATGATCGTAAGTGATACATAAGTGACAAGCTCGTATGATGATGTATTTGAGTTTTCAAGCGAGGCTGTTTTCAAGCGAGCCTGATTACAAGTGAGACCGAGTTAAAGAGAACTGAACCGCCATTTCAACTGAAGCTGTTGGTCATTGTGTGTGTGAAGATTTCAAAAGCAAAATGGAGAGGAAAGAACACAGATCTGGAAAATGCCAGAGGACCGAACCTGAAGGTTTGGACATAGCATTGAGAGATGAAGGCGTGAAGAAAGCATTCAAAGATGCCGGGTGCTGGAACTTTTGTAAAAAGCTGCAAGGAGGACATGCGCAGGTAACCAAAGAGTTTGCTTTAAACTTCACCGGTTTAAATTCAAAAATAGCTATGTTGGAAGTTCAAGTGTCTCTGGAGGCAATAGCTGCTGTAACAGAGATCCCAAGAGGGCGGCAAGAATGGTTTAAGAATTTTAAGTTTGATATGAATCCATGCAAAGAGTTTTTAAAAGAGGCATATGTGAATGAAGACCTAACAAAAGCAGTGCCCAGAAACTATGTCAAGGAGCATTATGCCCTTCTTCTCACTTGTATTCAGAAATACTTGACCTGTGAAGGAAGATACAATAAGGTCTACTCTTATCACTTCAAGCTGCTTTTACATTTCACTGGGAAAGCTTCCATAGACATTCCTTTTTACTTATTTCGCAGTTTGAGTAAAATGTGTGATAAGGTGCAACTGAGGAAAGAGGATTGTGAAACCTCTTTGTTTCACCATGGTTTGGTTAAATTGTTAGTTTTAGATGGCCTCCAGAAGATAGGCAGAGACTGGAATTCGTTCATCTTCATGGCTGGTTTCCAAAGCAAAACTGGCCTTACTCCACAACCAGTTAAAGAACAACCAGTCAAAGAACTCACGATAGCTGAGTTTCAAAAAGAGGCAAGAGATAAAAAGCAAGCCAAGTCACAGCTAAGAAAACCAGTGAAGCCACTGATCATTAGAGAACAACCTCAGCAATCAACAAAAGAAGAAGCTCAGCATAAGAGGACTGTACCTGAAACAAGTAGATCTGAAACAGTGTCAAGGGTAAGGACAAGAAGCCAAATAAGTAAAGAAAAAGGTAAAGCCTTAGCTGTTGAAGAAAGCCAAGTATCTAAGGCAAGCCTGAATGATTTATTGGAGGCCATTGAGTTTGAGCAAATTGAACCAGTGCATATTGATTTGACACAGTCATCACCAGAAAGTACCAAGAAGTCTAAGGCCTCAAAAAGGCTGAAGTTTGATGAGCCAGGTGAAGAATTCATTTTCAAACCCAGAAGACCTATTACAAGGAAGCAAATAAAGGAAGCCGAGAAATTGCCCAGAACAGAGGAAGCTGAGGAATTGCCCAGAACAGAGGAGGCAGATAAAATTAAGCAAAAAGACACAAATAGAACAGTCATCATATCTCAAGGAGGTAATATTATAGCTATAAGGAAACAGTTAGAAGCAGCTAAACATGAGATTGCTACGGTGAAGAATGCCACTAGGGAGTCTGCAGTCAGGTATGCAAATTATCGTAAAGCTGTATGGAAAGGAAGTGAAAACCTAGTAAACCAGTTGGATTCAGTAGCCGATGTTTACACATGGACAGTTCCGGCAATTAAAGAGGCCAAATTCATCAGAAAGATAAATATGCATCTAAGAGCTGAAAATAAAGCTATGAGGAAGAAAGTTGAAGACTTGAAGGCACAGCTAGGCCAGTTAGCTGCTAAATGAAGTCGCTGTTCAAAGAAAGGTTTTGTTCTAAATTTTGTCAAATTTTGCTTAGTTTTATTGTTTTGAGGACATGTAGATCCCTGCTATATGTATCAAAGATCAAAAGGAGTTTTGGCAATCAAATGTCTAGGCGGTAAATACCTCAGGGCAAAGACAAGCTGTTTAAACAATTCAGCAGTTTCGTAGTGCGCTACGAAACTGCTGTAGGTGGTGTTTTCAACGCAGACAAACAGTTTGGTAATATGTGCGGAAATTTTCAAAAGGAAACACCTAAAGGATATGTAAGAGACCAAATGAAGCCATCACAACCATTCAGATCAAGACAGGTGTACCTTTAAAAGGTGGAATGCTTTAACTCAAGTTTAAAGTTTCTGTTATAAAGCCACTTTATTACCGGTCATAGGGTATTGAATGAGTTGCATATAAGGAATTTTGGCTTGCACACTTGGCCATCAATGAAGTCTCCAACACATCAGGAACATGGTGGTGTTCTATATTTTTGGGTTATTAAAAGGGCTAAAAAAACATGCTGTTGTATATTCAAGGTTATGGAGGACTGGAACCGAAAAGCAAGGGATATCACCTAACATCACTGAGCAGTTAAAGCATTCAGCATCCGAGGCCAACATGGAGCATTAAATACTCATCTCAGCCATCTCAGCCAAACTGAAAGGAGACCAGGTGTCAAAGAACAAGAAGGAATCATTCTACGAAGAAGATAGAGTTAGAGTCATAGTCAAATTAGAACTCTTTAGAACTCCAGTTAGCACTAATTGTATTTAATAGTTTGTTGCAAAGCAGATAGGTGTCATAAAAAGTAGTTGTTGAATTCCCCTCATGCTGGAGGAGGAATCTCGAATTAGGTAGAATACGAATTCTATATATAGCTAAGACAGTGATGTAATGAGGGTTGGATATTTTATAAAACAGAGGACTGTTTTGGCTTATGTAAAAAACAGAGTTCAGTAATATAAATGACTGTTTTACTTCTCAGGATTCATAAGGGATTTTCTTGTTCAGAATGTGTGATGGTATATTTTCTTTAGTGTTCTTTTACAGTTGTACAAATGCATAATCACTCAGAATTCATTGATCATGCTCTGACTTCCTGTATGTCTTTGTAAACTGTGGTTTTATATAAGTGGTATTCTGAACATCCAAATGCTAAATGCCCTGACTTCTATGTAAGGCATCATCATTGTTTGCTGTAGTATGTTTGACTCCATAGGCCCAATGGAAACTTATGTAATGTTTGTCCAGCCTTCATTATTTGTCAATGTTATTCACAAGAGTTAGCCATCTTATTAATAGTCAAAATCAATAATCCTTTGAGAGAGCCCTCTCAGGCTAAGGAGGCTAAGCCTTAGTCTAAAGATTGGTGTGAAATAGTTACTTGAAGTCTTCCTGGGTTGCAGCCTTCCAGGGCTTGATTTTGAGATAACACCTTCTATCGCAATCAGTGGTTCGGAGGTTTATCACAATCGAGAATCCGGGGTGACAACCATTTATGATTTGCGTAACTTTCGATACCCGGCTATGATATTACATAAAGGTGTATTCTAATGGAGTTTTCGAGTTCACATATTATATCACAATCGACATTTTGAATGGAAAATTATTATGCAAACATAAAGGTTTGTGATTATGCGATGGATGCGATATTATATTGAGTTGTATTGCAATGGTGCAATGTGTCCGCATTATTATCGCAATGGAAATTTTAACGTGACATTCCTTTAAGACTTGTGATTCCAAGGTTTTGATACAATGGATGTGATATTACAATAGGGCGTATTATAATGGGACCATCGGGTCCGTAACCCATATCGCAATCGGGGATTTCAATGTAACAAGGCTTCAATACTTGCGACGCAACAGATGCGATATTATATTGAGGTGTGTTGTATTTGAGTGATCGGGTCTACAATGCATATCACAATCGGCAGTTTTAATGTGACATGCCTTAAGACTTGTGATATGACAACTCCGATACAGCGGACACGATGTTTCATTAAGTCGTATTGTAATGGAGCTATCGGGTCCGTGTTGTATATCGCAATCGGGGGTTTTGAGCAGTGTTACATAACTAAATATAATAGAACCGTTGATAAAGTTCCTCCGATGACACTATTAACTCCTCGCGGTTCTTCCTCTTGGGTATATGCATTTTAAAGGGTTTCTAATGACTTCTTCCTCTTACTCTTGGGTTCTCGCTCTTGTGACTTCTCTGTGATTTATTTTTACTCTTCCACTCTTCCGATATCTCTTCTTCCAATGATGTGTTCTTCTTTGCTCCTCCGATATCATTGTTTCTCCTGTGGCTTATCTTCCTGTGACCTCCGATAACTCTTCTTTGACTGCTCCTGTTCTTGACTTCAGTCGCTTCCTTGATGGCTTTCCTCCCTGGCTTCTTGGTCCTGTTGCTTCACGATTTGCTTCTCCTTGGCTTCACATCATCATTTTGCATCCCATAATATTTCCATATTGACATCAATGACAATCTAGATCAACAATATCCCCCTTTGTCATTGTTGGCTATATTCTTCTTCTCTCCCCCTTTGACATCAATGGAAAAGGAGTTCACAAGGACTCCCCCTGTCGAACTGCCCCCCCTGTCATGCGGCATCTTAAGAATCAGTTTAGTGTGATGCTAAAGAAATAAACCCCATCTTTTGACGGAGATGTTCAAATGCTTCTCAAGGAAGAGGTTTGGTGAAAATATCTGCACTCTGCTCCTTAGTATTGATATATTCCAACTTGATGTTTTTTTCAGCCAACTGTTCATGGAGAAAATGATACTTGATTGGTATATGTTTGGTCTTTGAATGCATTATTGGATTTTTACTGAGACTGGTAGCACTTGTGTTTTCACAATAGATGGTGATTGCTTGTTTAGTTTTTGAACACCCACTTAGTTCCAATTATATTTTTATCCTTTGGATGAGGTACTAGCTTCCATGTCTCATTTTTCTTGATTTGAGACATTTCTTCTTCCATGGCTTCCACCCAATGAGGATCCTTACTTGCTTGAGTAAAAGTTTCTGGTTCTATCATAGATAGGAGAGAAACATCATTTCTCTTTGGTGTACTTGTCATCCTTCTTTGGGTTTGTATTCCTTCATCTACATTGTCAACAATCTGCTCTTCCAGGTGATTTTTTTGGAGGAATTTCACTTTTGAAGGAGTTTGAGATGGTTTTTTTTCTTCCTTTTCAGGTTCTTCCTCGCTTTCTTCAATAAAGGGGTCAACTTCATGATCTTCAATTTTATTTTCTTTAAGCTCTTCATCAATATTCACATCAAAACTTTCCACTATTTTTTGTAGTTGATTATTGTAGCACTTGTAAGCTTTGCTTCTGGTAGAATACCCAAGAAATATTCCTTCGTTAAATCGAGAATCAAATTTTCCTGGTGAGTCATCATTGATCTTTATGAAGCATTTGCTTCCAAAACTCCCAAATTATTTTACTCAAGCAAGTCTTCCTTTCCATAATTCATAAGGAGTCTTCTGATTATTTGGTCTTAGTTGAGTTCAATTCAAGGTATAAACTATTGTCTTGACTGCTTCCTTCCAAAATTTTGGCTGCATGTCAGCTGCTAGTAACATAGTTTTGGCCATTTCTTGAACATTTCAGTTTCTGCTTTAAACTACCCCATTTTTCTTAGGTGTTCTAGCAGCAGAGAGCTCTCTTTCGATTCCATGTTCTTTACGGAATTCATCAAATTATTTTGATGTGAATTCTCCTCCTCTATCCATTGTAAGACATTTAATTTTGGAATCATTTTCATTTTCTACAAGAGCTTTAAGATTCTTAAAACATTCAAATGCTTCATGTTTATATTATATGAAATGTACCCACATCATTCTAGTATAGTCATCAACAAATAAATAAAAATACCTTTCCCCTTGGAGTGTTGGAATTCTGGTTGGCCCAGATAAATCTGCATGAATGATCTCTAGAGGTTTGATGTGGAGAACTCAGTCTTGTGGTTGGTTCTAGTTTGCTTGCCACGTTGACATGGGACACATACAACTTGATATGGTTTGGACATCTTTCGAATGTCCCTTACTGCATTGATTTTGCTGATATTGATCAAGTTATCAGAACATGTATGCCTAGTCATTTATGCCACAACCAGATTTCACCTTTTTGACTTAGATAACATTTATCTTCTTGAATTTTGTTTAGAATGTAGATGTTATATGATTTTCTAACTTCTTTCGCCACAAGTTCTCGTGAGGATGAGTTCCCTATTTCACAATTTTTAGTGTTGGAGACAACGTTATGTCCTTGATCACAGATTTGGCTAACACTCAAGAGATTGTGTTTGAGCCCATCTACCAGCAAAGCATTTTGAGCCTTTCCTTTTCCATTAATAAGGGTAACATTTCCTTTTCTAGCAATTTGGGTAGACCCACTCCCAAAGGATACATTTCCTTCCTTTTTGTTTAATGAACCAAACTTCCTTTTATCACCTGTCATATGTCTGGAGCACCCCCTATCCACAAACCAAAGATTTTCCTCACTGTGAGCACATAAAGCTAGACCAAATTTATCCATTTTGGGATTTTCAGCTTTTGCTTCTCTAATTTTGAGGGGAGAAATTTTGTTTGCTATGTCCATTATCATTACATAATGAGCAAATTGGATCAAATTTGGTCAAAGGATCAAACGATTTCAAGGTCTTGATTTTTCCTTTCCCTTTGAGACTACATGGTTTGTTTGTCTGATCCCTCAATCTCGGTGCTTCATTCTTATGAGCCATGCAATGTTTAGCTTGATGACCAATTTTTTTACAATAATAAAAATGTCCAAGAAAGATAGTTTGGTACCTATTATAATAGCCATGATTTGAATAAACCTTCTTTCTTAGAGTTTCTCTTTCTTAATTCTTTGGATTTGAGTCGGGCCTTTGATGAGGTGATTTTTCTTCTTTTGGATTGCTACAAAGTACATCAGCATAGCTTCTTGTATTATCCTTAGCACTTGATGAAAAATCGATCTTGGACTTGTCACTTTGAGATTTTTGAGTGTTGAGAATGTGATCAAGTGTTTGAGAACTTTTCCAAATTCTTTTGATTTGTTCCATTTCATTTTTTCAGAGATACTATTTCAGCTTCATGTCTTTCACATATAATGTCCTCCCTTCTTTTAGCTTCCTCTTTGTCCGTTTTAAGGGAGATAACCTTATTTTGTAACTCCGCATTTTCTTCAATGGTAGTTATCAGTAATTCATTTGTATCTTCTTTGTTTTCCTGTCTTGGTTCATCATCTTTAGTGAATGCCATAAATAGTACTTCCTTTCTTCCATCATAGTTATTCTCTTCATTTGATTCATCATTACTTTGTTTGTTATCGAAGATATCTTTGGATGATTTCTTCTTGATGACCACATATTCATCGTCATCAGATTCATATTGTTTAGAGAGGAAATTATTCTTAGTAATTCCTTTCTTTTTGTATATCCTTTCTTCCACATTATCACCGCCATGCTTATGAGGACATTTTGCTTCATAATGACCTATTCTTCCATAGTTGAAACAAATAAGAGGATGCTTACCTTTTAGCTTGGATCCTTTCTTTAGTCTTCATACAAATTGCGCCAATTTAGATTAAACATTAGAGTCATCATTGTTGGTATTCCATCCTTTTCCCTTTTTTGGTTTTGAGGCCTTGAATGTTGCATCTTTGGAACTTGGGATTCCTTTCGACATCTCATAGGTAGTGAGGATTCCATGAAGTTCATCCATTTTGAGAGTGTCTAGTTCCTTCATTTCATCTATAGCACTTACTTTGGAGTCAAATTTGTCTAGGATATTTCTTAAGAACTTTTGAACAACAGTGCTTTCTTCAATCTTTTCTCCCAGACCTTTAAGAGAGTTGACTACTTCAGCTACTCGGAGGAAGTATGATGCAATATAATCTTCATCATCCATTTTCAGACTTTCGAACTCCCTCCTATGAGTTTGAATCTTTTCCTTTTTAATCTTGGAGTCCCCATCATATAAGCTAACCAACTTATCCCATAGGTCTTTGGCCGAGTCACAATTCAAGACTTTTGTAAACTCAGAATCAATAATTGCACTGGTAATGGAATTTAGAGCTTTAGCATTGGCAATGTATGCTTTCCTTTCATCTTGATCAGTAGGAAGAGTGGGTGGGGCATTGTACCCATTCATAACAACGTTCCAAACTTCAGGTCCAAAGGACATTAAGTAGTAAGGCATTCTCTTTTTCCAAAAACCAAAATTAATGCCATCGAACAAGGGAAGCCTTCCTGTTATTTCTTGATTCTTCATTGTAACTAAGAATTCTTCTTCTAGTTGTTAGGTTGATTCTGAAGAACATGGCTATGATACCAACTGTTGGAAATAATGAGAGGGGAGTGAACCAATATTTCTTTTCAATTTTTATTATTAAAAGTTTAGATTCTTTACAATTTTAATCAAAGAAATGATTTTATTAAATATAGAAAAGATTGAATACAATATCTGATGAATTTTTACAAGCACCAACTTGGACTTTGATGAGGCTCCAACCTCTAGGGCTCCAAACCTATCTTACCAAGGCACCAAACTTGAATTCAGGAGCACCAACTCCAAGGACACCAATCCTTCCAATTATGAGGCACCAACCCCAAGGGCTCCGACCCTATAGATTTACTTTGTCAAGAAATGTTTGATTGTATTATACTACTTCTAAGAACATCTTTACCAAAACTTGTCCTTGTAGTCTTTGCAACAGGTCAATGTTTGCGCTATGGCTTCACTTTGGGTCCAAACCTTCCAAGATGAATTATGTCAAAGGACTATCGTCCCGCTCTATCTTCTGCTTCCTTCTTTTCTCGGCCTTCTGCTTTTGCCACACCTTCTTCTTCTGCTAGACCTTCAGATTCTTGACCTTCGTTTTCCTTTGTGTCTTCAAGTTCATGAGTTGTGAACTTTTTAATTCTTCTCTGTGCTCGATGTCCAGATTGATGCTTAAGGTGAGGTATTATAACTTGTATTTATACGTGTTTCCCCAATACCCAAAAGACATGTTCACTTGGAAGGAGAGGTCGACTTATGGATATTCATCCAATTACTCATAAACTTGTTTTATTTACGGAAAATTTCATAGGAGAGATCGTACCCACATGAGGTCCCACATCCATGTCATAAATCACAATTGCAACTTTCGGAGGTCCCCAATCGCAACCTTTAACATTACCGATGTAACATAGCTGATACTCATATTTCCAATGAAGCATATGTGATATAACATTAAATAATTGTCAATAGATCTGCCAGATCAACAACTTCTATCGCAATCGGTGGTTTAGGGGTTTATCACAATCGGCGGTCCAAGGTGACAACCCTTTATGATTAGCGTAACTTTCGATACTCGAATGCGATACTACATAAAGGTGTATTCTAATGGCGCTATCAGGTCCACATATTATATCGCAATTGGAGTTTTGAATGGAACATGATTATGCAAACATAAAGGTTTGTGATTATGCGATGAATGCGATATTATATTGAGTTGTATTGCAATGGTGTAGCGGGTCTACATTATTATCGCAATGGCAGTTTTAGTGTGACATTCCTTTAAGACTTTCGATGCGAAGGTTCTGATACAACGGATGTGATATTACAACAAGGCGTGTTATAATGGGACCATCAGGTCCGTAACTCATATCACAATCGAGGATTTCAGTGTAACAAGGCTTCTATAGTTGCGATGCAGCGGATGCGATATTGTATTGAGGTGTGTTGTATTTGAGTGATCAGGTCCACAATGCATATCACAATTGGCGGTTTTGACGTGACATGCTTTAAGACTTGTGATATGACAACTGTGATACAACAGATACGATGTTTCATTAAGTCATATTGTAATGGTGCTATCAGGTCCGTGTTGTATATCACAATCAGGGGTTTTGAGCAGTGTTACATAACTCAATATAATAGAATCATCGATAAATTTCCTCCAATGAAAATGTTAACTCCTCTCGGCTCTTCCTATTGGGCATATGAATTTTAAAGGGTTTCCAATGACTTCTTCCTCTTACTCTTAGGTTCTCGCTCCTATGACTTCTTTGTGATTTCTTTTCACTCTTCTGCTCTTATGATAGCTCTTCTGGTAGAATACCCAAGAAATATTCCTTCGTCAACCCGAGAATCAAATTTTCCTGGTGAGTCATCATTGATATTTATGAAGCATTTGCTTCCAAAAATCCTAATTTATTTTTTAAAAGCAGGTCTCCCTTTCCATAATTCATAAGGAGTGTTCTCATTATTTGGTCTTAGTTGAGTTTGATTCAAGGTATAAATTGTTGTCCCGACTGCTTCCTTCCAAAATTGCGGCTACAAGTCAGCTTCTAGTAACATAGTTCTGGCCATTTGTTGAACAGTTCAATTTCTCCTTTAAAATACCCCATTTTGCTTGGGTGTTCTAGCCATAGAGATCTCTCTTTTGATTCCATGTTCTTTACGGAATTCATCAAATGATTTTGATGTGAATTCTCCTCCTCTATCCATTCTAAGACATTTAATTTTGGAATCCTTTTCATTTTCTACAAGAGCTTTATGATTCTTAAAACATTCAAATGCTTTAGATTTATATTTTATGAAATATACCCACATCATTCTAGTATAGTCATCAACAAATAAAGCAAAATACCTTTCTCCTTGGAGTGTTGGAGTTTTGGTTGGCCCACATAAATATGCATGAATGATCTCTAGAGGTGATGTGGAGAACTCCTTAGTCTTGTGGCTGGTTCTAGTTTGCTTTCCATGTTGACATGGGCCACATACAACTTGATTTGGTTTGGACATCTCTGGAATGTCCCTTACTACATTTATTTTGATGATATTGATCAAGTTATCAAAACATGTATGCCCTAGTCATTTATGCCATAACCAGCCTGTTTGACTTAGATAACATTTATCTTCTTGAATTTTGTTCAGAACGTAGGCGTTATCTGATGTTCTAACTCCTTTTGCCACAATTTCTCCTGAGGAAGAGTTCCTATTTCACAATTCTTAGTGCCGAAGACAACATTATATCCTTGATCACAGATTTGGCTAACACTCAAAGATTGTGTTTGAGCCCATCTACCAGCAAAGCATTTTGAGCCTTTCATTTTCCATTAATAAGGGTAACAATTCCTTTTCCAACAATTTTGGCAGACCCACTCCCAAAGGATACATTTTCTTCCTTTTAATGAGACAAAATTCCTTTTGTCACCTGTCATATGTTTGGATCACCAACACCAAATATTTTCCTCAGTGTGAGCACATAAAGCTAGACCACATTTATCCATATTGGGATTTTCATCTTTTGCTTCTCTACTTTTGAGGGGGAAATTTTGTTCGCTATGTCCATTATCATTACATAATGAGCAATTTGGATCAAATTTTTCCAAAGGATCAAACAAGTTGAAGGTCTTGATTTGTCCTTGCCCTTTGAGACTACATGGTTTGTCTGTCTAATCCTTCGCTATCTTCATTCTTACGAGCCATGCAATGTTTAGCTTGATGACCAAATTTTTTACAATAATAACAATGTCCAAGAAAGATAGTTTGGTACCTGTTATAATAGCCATGATTTGAATAAACCTTATTTCTTCGAGTTTCTCTTTCTTCATTCTTTAGATTTGAGTCGGGCCTTTAATGAGATGATTTTTCTTCATTTGGATTTCTGCAAAGTATGCCGGCATAGCTTCTTGTATTATCCTTATAACTTGATGAAAAATTGATCCCGAACTTGTCAATTTGACATTTCTGAGTGTTGAGAATGTGATCAAGTGTTTGATTTGATTTATTCCATTTCCTTTTTCAGAGATACTATTTCAGCTTCATGTCTTTCACATATAATGTCCTCCCTTCTTTTAGCTTCCTCTTTGTCCGTTTTAAGAGAGATAACCTTCTTTCGTAACTCCTCATTTTCTTCAATGGTACTTATCAGTAATTCATTTGTATCTTCTTCATTTTCTTATCTTGGTTCATCATCTTCAGTGAATTCCATAAATAGTACTTCCTTGCTTCCAGCATAGTCATTCTCTTCATCTGATTCATCATTACTTTCTTTGTGATGGAAGATATCTTTGGATGATTTCTTCTTGATGACCACATATTCATCCTCATCAGATTCATCTTGTTTAGAGAGGAAATTCTTCTTAGTAAATCCTTTCTTTTTGTATATCCTTCCTTCCTCATTATCACTACCATGCTTATGACGACATTTTGTAGCATAATGACCTATTCTTCCATAGTTGAAACAAATAAGAGGATGCTTACATTTTATCTTGGATCCTTTCTTTAGTCTTCGTACAAATTGCACTAATTCAGATTCAACATCACAGTCATCACTGCTGGTATTCCATCCTTTTCCCTTTTTTAATTTTTAGGCCTTGAATGCTACATCTTTGGAACTTGGGATTCCTTTTCTCATCTCATATCAATGAGGATTCCATGAAGTTCATCCATTTTGAGAGTGTCTATTTCCTTCATTTCTTCTATAGCACTTACGTTGGAGTCAAATCTGTCTAGAGAGATCTTAAGGCCTTTTGAACAACAATGCTTTCTTTAATATTTTCTCCCAATCCTTGAAGAGAGTTGACTACTTCAGCCTCTCGGAGGAAGTATGATGCAATATCTTCTTCATCATCCATTTTTTAGACTTTCGAACTACCACTTATGAGTTTCAAGCTTTTCCTTTTTAACCTTGGAGTCCCCATCATATAAGCTAACCAGCTTATCCCATACTTCGTTGGCCGAGTCACAATTTGTTAGGTCCCTATACTACTAGTGTAGCCCCTTATTGTTGTTAGGGCAACCCCCTGATTATATTGTTGTGCCCATGTAGTCCCCATATTGTTATTATTGTGCCCCATAGAAGCCCACTATTGTTATTGTTGTGCCCTTACATTATTATTGTTATGTCGACTCTGATTATATTGTGACCCTTAGACTCCTATATATAGAAAGGAGGCCTTGTCATTTGTATCATCCAAGAATTATTCATTTGTGTAATGTAAAGGAGTTTTCCCCCTCAAAGAGGCTAATTCTAAAGTCATTGATCTATATTTTCTATCTTTTTGTGAGCTAGTTTCTTAACATTTGGTATCAGAGGTTTGGATTCTAGGGTTTTGCTGCTCCAAATAGGTCATCGTGGAATTTTTTTCTATAACTTTTTTTTCTGCGCCGTTTCAAAAGCTAAAAAAAAACCATTTGAGCCAAAATCTCGCTGAAACTCGGGTCCAAATTTCAAATCTTGTATTGCTATATTTTCCGAGATATGAGCTGACGAAGTTAGGGTTTTGAAAGCTTTAGAATTCCATCTCAAACAGGTCATCATGAAATTTTCGCTATAATTTGTTTTCTATGAAGTTTCGGACTCTAAAATTAAAACCCATTTGAGTCGAAATCTTGGTTAATCTCAGGCCCAAATTTCAGATCCTGTTTCCATATATTTGCGAAGATACAGTCCAAGACATTTAAGGTTTCTACAGACTCCCAAATTACATCCCAAATAGGTGACCTTTGGAAAATCATCATAACTATCTCTCTGTGCATCATATCCAAATTTCGTTAGAATTTACAAAAAGAGAATGGACTGTACTTTTTTGTGTATTGTTTTCAGGTCCGAAGGTTGAAATAGTGACACGTGACAGGTCATACAAGTTCGCTCTACTGAACCATTCTATAATCAGGTCATTGTTGGAAATTTGGCATAACTAAATCTTGGTCCACAACATATATAGGGTGATTTATAGCTTGACTAGCATTACACACAGTATATATGAATCTTAATTTTCTGTACAACCTTAGATATTCTCCTCCATAGACTGTGATGGTAGCATATGGCATATCCATTTGTAAACTACCTCCCATTTTAGCACACCAAGATCTTGATAACATCATACCAAACTTTAGGGGAATGTTTGTAACCACTATATCCATTACAACACTTTTAACAAGAATCTTTGCCAAATTTACCACCAAATCTTTGATTAACCCCAAATGTTGCACCTTTTTTTAATCAAATTTATATAAATCATGGTAGGGCCTTGTGACTTGCAACTGAAGTTGATCCATAATAATTTTTGGCATTAAATTATGAGATGCCCCAGAATCTAACATGCAATTATAGAGGAGAAAATCATGAATCTTTAGAGTCAAATAGAAGGGAGGAACACTTTCATCTTGAACATCCAAACTTGGCCCAAAAATAACAGAGGGTTTTTCATATTGTAAATTGATTACATCTCCTTCAACATATACACTTGAAGACTGAATCCATTTTGACAACTGTTTTTTATAACCAATATTCCTTGTAAGTTCAAATAAAAGAATTGGAATTTTAACTTATTTCTAGCTCCTTTTCTACATTGAATACATGAGAGACAAGTTTTTCTATTGTATATTGATTCGGTGACTGACGTTGAGATTGCAAAGATAGAGTTTCGATAGTTTTTTCCTCTGACAAATCAAAGGTAACTTTCTTTATAGGTCTATCTATACCTTGTCTTGGTCTTAGACCATATCTTTCTTTTAGCTCAAAAGTTAAAAATTCAGAAAAATATTGATATTTAGAAACTTCAGAAGATTCTATATTCTGAACTATAGGCTAAACGTGATTCATATGAACAATAACACTTTCAAAACGTTGATCACCAAAATAATTTATGTCATCCACCATAGGTGTTGCTTCTTCCACATCTTGATCATATATCATCAATGGAGGTTGAATTTGCTGGTCATTATTCTGTCTTTCCCTCTGTAAAATTTGTGGCTAAAAAGTTCTTCTATAATTTCCTAGAGGTCTATTCAAATTTTGTACTCTTATAGGTTGTGTTTCCATTCTTAAAATTCTATTAGACAGGTTCCTTAACATTGAAGTGATTTCATCAATTTTATGTTCTTCTTCCTTAATTTTTGAAGATGATCCAATTTTTGTTCTTGCCTTCAATTTTCTTTCTATTTTTTTTCCTTCGCTTTTAATTTACTTGATGATGCTCTATTAGCATCAACTTCAATTGCATCAAATTTCATGTCTTTTAGGGTTCTAGATTTTCTATCCCTCAACATTAGAGAAAAATCATCATCAAATGCTTTAGAAAATATAACTTTTGTTGCAGTGACTGGAGGTTTACAATCTGCAGGCATCTTATTGTAAATTTTATTAAACCTTTTGATGAAGTCTGACATAGGTTCATTAGGATTCCTTTTGAGGTCTTCAAACTCAGTCAAATAATAAACATGATCTTTCTTTATTCCCCATTAATTTATGAAGATATTGGTTAACTTTGCCCATGTATGAATAGAATTTGGTTGTAACTATCTAAACCAAATCCTAACATTTCCTTCTAATGATTGAACAAACAACCTCATATAAACATCTTCTGTTGGAAATATTTAAAGGGGGGTGAATCAGTAATTCTTTTCAGTTGTTACATTTACCAGTTAGATCATTTATATTTATTTTTCACAATAAATCAAGTACAATGTATATAGGGCTCCAACCCTAGATGAGGAAACTAATCTTCAATCTCACAGGCCCCAACCTGCTTCCAAGCACCAACTTGGACTTTTGTGAGGCTTCGACCTATAGGCAACTGACCCTATCTTCTCAAGGCACCGAACTTGCATTTAGAGGCTCCAACCCCTAGGGAACCAACCCTTCTTTGGTACAAACTCTGATCTGGTTTCTTGAGGACTATGATCCTCTAGGGCTCCAACCCTATCTTATCCAAGGAACCAAACTTGAGTTTAAGAGAACCAACTCCAAGGACACAAATATTATATTTTCCAAGCACCAATTTGGAATTTCCAAGGCACCAACCTTGTCAATTCTGAGGCACCAACTCCAAGGGCTCCAACCCTATAGCTTCACTTTGTCAAGGTATGTTTGGTTGTACTTCACGGCTCCCAATGTCTTCTCCAATGAGCCCTTCCTATCTTCGTCTTCACCGTAGTCTCCACATTATGTCATCAATGAAAACCTTGTTTTCTTAGAAGGTGTCACCACTTCTCTTCATGTTACCCAAACAAAAATTCTTCAAGGTTACCTCATGAGGGCATCATCATGGTCTCCAATAATATCTCCAAGGCCAACTTCTACAAGTCTTCCAAATATCTTCAAGTATCCTCCAAGGTATCTTTAATAGGAAGCTCTATGAGTGTCTTATAATTCTTTCAAATGTCTTCAAGAATTGATCAAGGTGTCTTTAACAAACTTCTCCAAGGGTAATTTAAAAGGTGATCCAAATGCCTACTCCTTTAATCAAGGTTCTTATCCAACAACAGGATTTGTCCACTTCAAGTATTCTTCAAGGTTTCCTTTAGTTTTTCCCAAAAATGCTCCTATAACCTGGGCTTCCAAACTGCTTTCAAAATTTACTCTAATAAGGTTGTCTCCAATAGTGCTGCAAGTGGAGAAGATGATGCTCACTCCATATTAGCTAAGAAGGATTAGATCAAAGTTCTGGTCAAGAAAGTTTGCTTCAAACCATTTATGCACAAGGGTCAACAACTACTCTAAAGTCTACGTAAGTTTGTTCTAAAACAATGATCACTAATGCTTCAAAGAACTATATACAAAAAATTTGGTTGTAGCTTCCAGAAGGTTCCCTAAATAAAGTATGATCTTTAAGACTCATAAATTTTGCTTCAAAGAGGCCAAATAGAAGCCTCATGACTAGGTTTGTTCCAACGATTAAATGTTTCAGGCCTGCATTCAATACAGCCAGATTTTCACACTTGACTACTCATGAATTTCACTTAGATGGGCTTCAGATAGAGTTTGAATTGTCTTTAGATGGAGGCCACAAGAAGGCCGAATTAGGCCTTTGCAAGATTTGGATAGGGCCTCAAAACAAGCCCTCGTTTCTCCACAAATTTGACTCTAGATATCACAAAAAAAATGCCCAGAAGACTTCCTTAATCAAAGATCTCATTCTGATTACAAAGATTAGAAAAATACTCCTCCTTTTACCCTTGATCTCTCCCTTATATTCTCCTTTGTCATTTTTACAACTTCTGTACCTTTTCTGTCCTCCTCGGCTTTTTATCTCCTTCTGTGGTTCTTCTCTGAATTGATCACCAAAATATGATGGTTAAAATGAGGAGTCTAAACTCATATTAATACTGGTTTGAAATTTAAGATGAATGGATGTGTCTTATGGAGGGAGGCTGACATGACATGCCTAGCACAAGTCGGCTCAAGGACCAGATGGATATTCCTAATTTAAAAAATTAATATCTCCCAAACTATTTGGAGTTTTGGGCCAAGTAATAGCTCATTGGAAAGCTAAAAATATGCTCTAAAGGATGGTGAAGGTCTCATAGAGAAAGCATACCTCTAAGGTAGTAAAAACTATTTTTTAATGTGACTGGTCATTTATTAGTGAATAAATGGAGGTAGGGCAGAATGCCTTTGAGTGTTGGGCTTCTTCATAGTTTGATTTCTTAATTGTTTTCCTTATTCATCATGGGATCATAATGTCATCATCAATGTCATCAATTCACCATTTCATTAAGATAGTGTAGTGATATGTCATCAATCATGTGCAACATCATGTCATCATGTATTCTTCCATCATCAAGATCACCGGAGGTAAGGACATTTAAGGTTATGGCTTCACACCATCATCAAGACCATAAAAGGTAAGGGAATCATCTAGTCCTTCATTAAGTGTGGTCATTCATCAAGGTAGTCCACATAAGTCATCAAGAGATTCTAGATCATCAAGGTACATGATTGGTACTTGGTACTTGGCACTTCTTCATGAGTGAATTGACATCTTCCTCGATGGATATCATCATCTGGCGTCTCAAGAATATTTTCGTCCTGGCCAATGCCATATTGACACCAATGACAACCTTGATTAACAATCTACCCCTTTGTCATTGATTGCAATGTTCTTTCCCTTTCAACATTCTCTCCCCATTTACATCAATGGAAAACAGGGCGCCCAAGTACTCCCCCTGTCAAGCTGCTTCTTTTCATCACGAATAGTAGTTCTTGATAGGTATGTTACTCCCCCTAACATGGTTCTCTTCTTTCTGGAAATGTGGTTAATAATAGATGTTCTTACATTCCTTTATGTGATGAACCAACCCCCCTGTGTGCACAACCACCTCTAGCTCATGAAAGATTACCTGCTTAGTGATCAAGTGGAAGAAATATTCAACAACAATCCATTGGATAGATAAGAGATCATGTTCTTCAATGGAGTGTTCCTGAGAAATGATCTATCAAAGAATGATTGTCAATATATCTCACCAAGGATTTCATAAGGCCCATTCACAGATGGCTTCTACAATAATTCTCAATCATCATAAGCTCCCCTAATTGTATGCATGGTCTTCCTTTTGGTAGAGTCTCCCCATCAAATACTTGGAATATCAAGGATAACTTCATCAGGTCAACAACATGTGTTGTTGGCTAGAGTGTTCAAGAGACTTCTGGATTCAATTTGCTTCCTTCTCCATACTTCTGTAACTTTATTCTCTGGCACTGTTCTAGCTTCTGTATGGGTCCAAGTCAAGTTACAATCACGTGCCATATGTCCAATGTTATGACACTTGAAGTACTATATGATGTTCATGAATAATAATTCATGACTTCTTGCAAAATTGCTTCTCAAAGATTGACGGGACCATTAAATATGTCTTTGTGATATGCCCTACAATCTTTTTCCATGTGCCCAAAGTTTGTACAAGAATAGTAATAACCAAGAAATATACTTTGGCACCTAGGAGAAGAAGGTTTCCTTGATGTACTTCTGAAGTCATTTTTCCTTGGGATCCTTTGGTGATAACCATTTCTTCTTGCATCCTTGACACCATCTACATTTCTTCTCTAAGTAGGATTTCTTCCAATGTCTCTTGACTTTTACCTTTGTTGGAACTGGGAGCATCAACATTTCTTTCTGGCTTCCTCACATCCTTGTTCTTTGAAGCATTAGGGTTTGAATCATTCTTGCTTGAGGATTCACCTACATAGCCAAGACCTGTGTTATCAAGGGGAGACCTTTGATGACTTAGAATGTCATCTAGTGTTTGAGAAATTTTCAAGTTCTTATTCAACAAGTCAACTTCTTTCTTAAGAAATACAATTTCTTCTTTCAACTTTTCACAATCTTCATCATTCATAACTAGTTGCTTCTTCATTTCTTCCATCATCCTTATTACTTCATGTCTTTTGATTTTTAGAGAGATGACATTTGATTTTAGTAGGAAAATCTCTTCATCTATTTCTTTTAGTTGACATGTCATAGTATTTCTTTCTTTTTCTGCCTCATCAACTTGTCCTTCTATGAATGCCAAAGCTTCCATTTGCTTCTCGGCTCCTTGTTCTTGTTTCCTTGCTTCTTCTAGTTGAGATCGAAGGGAGGAGACCTCTTCCTTGTATTGACCAATCTATGCTTCAAGTTTGTTCAAGCTCTTGTGCCTTTGTTCAAGGTGGCTTGGCAATGTATCTTCCCATTTCTTCGCCTTATCCAGTTGATTTGTCATGGATATGTCTTCTTCATGATGCTTTCTCTTGTTTTGATGAAATTCTTCCTTAATCTTGGTGAGCTCCTTATCTCTTTCTTGTACTTGAAGCTTGACAAGGTCAAATTCCTTCCTTGTCTTGTCTTGGTCTTCCAAACTACTTTCAAAATTTATTCTAATAAGGTTGTCTCCAATAGTGCTCCAGGTGGAGACAAGGATGCCCGCTCTATATTAGCTCAACAAGAAGGATTAGATCAAAGTTCTGGTCAAGAAAGTCTGCTTCAAAACATTTATGCACAAGTGTCAACAACTACTCCAAAGTCTACATAAGTCTATTCTAAAATAATGTTAAATAATGATTCAAAGAACTATATAGAAAAAAAATGGTTGTATCTTCCAGAAGGTCCTCTAAATAAAGTCTGATCTTTAATAAGAGTGATAAGGTTTGCTTCAAAGAGGCTGAATAGAAGCCTCAAGACCAGGTTTATTCCAATGATTAAATGTTTTAGGTCTGCAATCAATACAATCATATTTTCACACTTGAATTCTCATGAAATTCACTTAGATGGGCTTTACATAGAGTGCGACTTATATTCATATGGAGGTCACAAGAAGGTTGAATTAGGCCTCTGTCAATTTTGGATAGGGCCTCAAAACAGGTCCTTGTTTCTCCACAAATTTGCCTCAAGGTATCACAAAAAATATGCCCATAATACTTCCTTAATCAAAGATCTCATTTTGCTTACAAGCATTAGAAAAATACTCCTTTTACCCTTGATCTCTCCCTTTTATTCTCCTTTGTCCTCTTTACAACTTCTATACCTTTTCTATCCTCCTTGTCTTTTTATCTCCTTCCGTGGTTCTTCTCTGAATTGATCACCAAAATCTGATGGTTAAAATGAGGAGTCCGAACTCATATTAATATTGGTTTGACATTTGATATGAATGGACGTGTCTTATGGAGGGAGGCTGACATGATAGGCCTAGCACAGCTCGGCTCACGAACCAGATTAATATTCCTAACTTAAAAAATTAATATCTCCTAAACTATTTGGAGTTTCGATCCAAGTAGTAGCTCATTGGAAAGCTAAAAATATGATCTAAATTATGGTGAAGGTATCATAGAGAAAATTTTCCTCTAAGGTAGTAAAAGATATTTTTTAATGTGACTGTTCATTTATTGGTGCAGAAATGGAGGTAGGGAAAAATGCCTTCGAGTGTTGGACTTGTTCATAATTTGATTTCTTAATTGTTTTCCTTCTTCACCATGGGGTCATATTGTCATCGTCAATGTCATCAATTCATCATGTCATTAATATAGTGGTTTGACATGTCATCAATCATATGCAACATCATGTCATCATGTAGTCTTCCATCATCAAGATCACCACAGGTAAGGACATTTAAGTTTATGGCTTCACACCATCATCAAGACCATCAAAGGTAAGGGCATCATCTAGTCCTTCATCAAGTGTGGTCATTCATCAAGGTAGTCCACATAATTCATTAAGAGCTTCTAGATTATCAAGGTACATGATTGGTACTTGGTACTTGGCACTTCTTCATGAGTGACTTCACATCTTCCTCGATGGATATCATCATCTGGCATCTCAAGAATATTTGCCATCCCATCCAATGCCATATTGACATCAATGAAAACCTTGATTAACATCTTTGTGTTCTATGTTCATATAATCTGCAAAATCCAAAAATGCAGATAAATGATCTTCTACATTTGGTCCCATTTCCCCATTGTATCTAGGAAAATGATTGATATCACCTTCAGGAAAGTCATGAATCTGAGTTGGTGGTGGTAGTACTAATGCTACATATATGGCTGCCATAATTGGTCCTATTCCAGCCATTTGTTGATGTTGTGAAACTAATTTTCTAGGGGATAAAGGTTTTCTAGAAGATGACTGTCCTGAAATTGTAGGTTTTTTTTTTTTAATTATGAATGAATGATTAACTTTTAAACTTCAAGAACAATTGTATCTTGGTCTTCAAAAGCTAAATGGTTTGTATAGATTTTAAGCTCCTCTTTAGGTTGATCAGGAGTAGAAGGATAAGTGTGGATAACAGAATATATAAAATCTACAGGTTTAAGCTCAGGTAATTTTAATTCAAGCTTTTCTTCTGTATGAGATGATACTAATAGGGAGACAATAATTTTAAAGGATTAAAATTGATGAACCAATAAGGAAGATTGTATATCTACTCCGTTAGAAAGAAGTTCTAAGAATTTAGGTGGTAAATCAGATAAATTAGAAGGTATAGGAATTGATTCAGACTGTTCAGGTTGTGAAACCGATTCTAGTTGAAGAGAAGTAGAAGTAGAGGCTTCAAGTCTATGTCTGAGGGAACCAATTCACACAAGTCTCTCTGGATCTGATAATGGAGTAAAAGGTTGAGGATCAAAATGAGATTTGGTATGCCTGGGTGAATCCAAATTTAATCTATGAAGTCAACAGGTGAATTTTTTATCATGCTAGCCTCTTACTCACCATTAAGAGGTAAGTCTTATCGTTGTCCCAGGGAAATGCTATTGTTTCTTTGTAGACATTTCTAGGCTTGGGAACTATGCCAAAACATCTAAATGAGGATTTATTTAAATTGATGATCAATGCCTCAAATCATTCACATATATATTATCTAGATATTTCAAAGATTTCTCAAAATTTTGATTCCAGTACTAACAACATGCGATCTTTAAATGTTTATGATAGATGAAAAAGAAGATATCTAATAATTAAATACCCTTCCTAAATTTTTAATTATTAAATAAGAAGAGATGTATAGAAATATTTTTATAGCTAACACTTATATATTTGAGATATGACAGAAGGCAATAATTTTGTGATGCAGAGGTACTAATGTAAACAAATTGTTTAATTAGCTAATCTCAGTAATGATAATAAATTTGTAGGGGCTACCAAGGAGATCAAAACTTGACCTAGCCTTACCCAGGACTTATATATTACCTCAAACATGTGAATAATAACAAAAATGATTACACAAGGGAGACTCACATGAACAAACATGCTGCTAAGAACTGAAGCCATAAGCCTTTGATTATCTTCAAAATTTCCAAAATTACAATAATGTCTCTGGTTCTATCAAAGTATCAACCCTTCTTACTTTAAATTAAAAAGTATATATGGAGTTTTATCCAAAATAATTTGGATAACTCTAATCAATACAACTCAAAAATAGAAATTTTGGAACTGATTTAGTGGAATTTGCACACTATTCAAGGATTTTGTTTCTAACTATTGCCTTTAAATCTGGTTTTGCTAATTCTTCTCCTATTCTTTGCCTAAATCCTACCTCTAAATCCGCTTTCTGTTTACTCGAAACTTCGAATAACTTATCCCACTTATCATCATCAGGACATGAAAATTTTATTACTTTCCTATATGCCTCGTCTACCTCAATGTACTTTTCAAAGCTGGGCTTGGTTACAAAAATATGATGAATTTCATATGAAATGAATAAATCATTTTCTAAACCTTAGAGAAAATTTCTACCATCAATATTTCCCTTTACTTTAGAAAAATTTGAGCTGTCTATTTCTATATCATGTAACTTCTGCTAATAAACTTCATGCTAGATCAATTGGCCATGAGAATCCTATAATAATGGGAGTCCTTTTTTCTAAAGAACACAAAACTTTTTATGAAACCTTTTGATATGAATTTCTAGGTTTTGGCATTTGTTCTTTATTTGTAACATCAAATTTCTCTTTGTCAATGTTGTTCTCACTTCAAGGACTATATATGTCCTATTGTCCTCTCAGATAATTCTAGGTTAGGTAATTATGCCAGAGCATCTAAAATATTTTGGTTGTTTTTAAATTTGTGGAAGACCAATGTTTTAAGCTTATGTAAACATGTATTGTGTCCTAATTTCTCTCAACACAATGAAAGGGTTGTTTCTTCACTTCTAAACAATAATTTAGCTTTAAAATATTTGGAATGAAGAATTCAGAGAAAATATGAGTTTTAAGTATTCAGATAGAATATTTAAAATAATCATAAGACAGATGCTAGTAAACTATGTTCACTAACCAACAAAAATGCATCCAAATTCATGAAGAATTGACAATTAATTGATGTAGAGGAGTTTATTTAGACAAATAGTCTAATGAACTAGTCTCTGTAATTTATTATAACTTCGTAGGAGATTTAAGATAGACTGATATTCAGTTTATATCTTACTCAAATTTCTTCATAAAACCAAATACATGTTGAAATAACAAAATGGAATGAATAACATAAAGAAAACTCACATAGATAACAAGTTGTTTGAAACAAATTCAAAATCCTTTTATTGATATCAGACAACTTCAGATACATGTAATTCTTCTTTGAATAAACTTAGCCCAAGGGTGCAACCCTTTACAATTCGAATTGGGAATTATTTATAAAAAATGTTCCCAAATTATCTAAAGTAAAATATCTGGATACATTAGAAAATATATAGATCTGTTTCTACATAAATTGTGCATAAATATAGAGAAATGAAACTGTTGAAGTTGTTGTCTCTAGATTCGAGGATCCTGGTATTGATGTGGTTGATAAACTTTCTATTCTATTGCTGAATCTGTTGATGACTATTGCTGACTCATTACTTCAGTAACTTGCATAATTATTCCCATCTTTTTTCATTTGGAATTTGGTATTTGATTAATCTTCTAAAAGTTTCATCTACCTCAGTATATTTTTGAAAAGTTGGTTTTACCACAAATAAATGATTTATCTCATGCTTGATGAGTAAATCATAACTGAGGCCTTCTATAAACGCTTTACCTGTGATTGTGCCTTTGATCTTTGCAAACCTGTATTTATCATTGGAAATTGAACATAATTTCGTTTGATATTCTTCTAAATCAATTAATTTATCTGCCACTCGCTGTAATCCAGGTTATCCCTTTTGGTGTAAAACTGAAAATTTCTTGTGAAACGTCTAGATACTTGATTCAAGGTTATGACTCTTATTTTCCAGTTGCAACATCAATTTCTTCTTAGTGAGAATCCTTCTCACTTCCAATATGGTTTATGTCTTGCCTTCTATATCATATTCCTCTAATTCATCTTTGGTTTTGGAATTCAAAACCTTTATCAATGCATGTGTTCTTCCTAGCTTTGAACCCAAATCTTTCTTTACATATGCTATGACTTTCTTGGCCCTATGTACTAGTTCATCTTTCTCAAATATTATTTCAATTGAAGGCCATATCTCAGTGATGGCTTCATTTATCTGGAACTAGATACACTCTATAGCCTGTGTGATAGTATCAATAATAACATATTGGATTTCTAGGAATTGAACTCTTTGTGTCAGCTTGTATGAATTCCCCAACCCAGCTAAATAAGAATTATCAATATTTAGTTTATGTTCCTATAAATTTTTAAGCTGACTCAGTTTTTCGACCTCTTTCCCCTTAATTGAAAAATCTTCCATAGCCTTTTCCAGCTCTGTTGCTGGATTAGTAGATGTAGTCCCCTCTGCTGAAGTAGTGGTTGTTGTAGTTGTTGGTGTTGGTGTTGGTGTTCTATCAGATGTTGGGGTTCCCTATTGTTCTTTTTCCTTTAGAAGATTTTCAATCTCAGTGTCCATTTTCTCTATCTGCACATTTTGTTCAATTATGATATTGAACATATTTTCTTTCTCCATTTCTAGCTGACCTATCCCTTTAGCTTGTGGATCTTTTATAGCTAGAGGCTTAAGATGTTTTCTTAGAAAAACTATGTTTGAATTCTTATTCCTGATAAGTTATTCTACTACTTTTACATCTGTGGGATCATATCCCAACTTTATCACTAAATCCTCTAAGGATTTGATCTTGGTATCTTTTGTTGAAGAAGAAACGTTTTCTAACTTTAATTGAGACTGTACATTGTCTAATGACTGTTGAAGTTTAGATGCCGCCATAGCTAAATATGTAAGGGAAGAATATATAATTTTACCATATTGCTCATGTAGGTCAATCTGGTTATTAGGATGAATCAAATTTGTATCAAATGTAAAGGTAAACTTAGTATAATCATCAACACTCCTAGGATGAGTGACTTTAGGCTTTAGAAAGGTAATTTGCATCTTTCCCTTCTTAGTGTCGAAGGCATAAAGTAGCTTGTGTTGAGTGGATGATGTCTGCTTCCAAAATTGTGTGTAGGTCGAAGCCTTCAAAGCTTCATTCCTCTGCTTGATTTCTTTGTAAACTGTGAAGATACTCTTTTCTGCAATTCTCCTATCTCAGATGTTGACACATTTGGACTGGACGATGATAAAGGAGAGCCTAGAACCATTTCTTCTCTGCTAGAAGATGATGATATGAATGGGCCTGTTAGGATAATTGTGCGTTGTTGTGTAGTGTCTTCTGAATGTGTATCACTTATACTAGTTATGTTTTGCCTTTTACTATAAATTTTAAATTCCTTGACTGAAGTTGTTGTTTCCATGGGATAAACACTATCTCTGGGAATTTTATCCTATTTTTCTTCTCTTAGAGGAGTCTATGATGGTGTAGATGTTATAACCTATTCCTCTGCTTCTTGAAGTGTGTTTTCCTTCCATTCATCCTGATTCATAAATTGTTCTATCTCAAGCCTAGGAGTGTTAGTATATGGGGTAGTTTTTTTTTCTACCCTTAGTTTTGAAATTAATCTTAGGGGATCATAAGACCAGGTGAAACTAAGATTAAAGTTGATCTGTTTGAGGATATTTTCTGCTTCATTGTTTGCTACTCTAGCATTACAAATAAAGGAGCCTACTTGAGTTTTAATCTTAAATTGAACCTTTTTCTTTGCTGCAACAAAATGTAGTTGATCCATGTTGATCATTTGTCTGATATACTCTAGTGAAAATATACAAATAGGAACAAATTTAGGTAATTTGAATGGGGGCAGATCACATCCATATATCCTAATCTTTGTATAATTTTGGTATAAATACCAATCTCCCATTTTGGTTTGTTCACTGAGATGAAGGATTTTCTTGATCTCTGTCCCAATTCTTGGTTCTGCATCACTATTGAATAAACATGTAGCAACATATATGAATTGATATATAAAATCACTGAATGTGAATTCACTGGTGTTCTTCCTCGCCAGAGAAGTCCAATGGATTACTGAGTGTGGATTCCCTTGACTTTCCATCTTCTATAGAGGAAAAGAGAACCTCTCTGACTGATTAAAAAAATACAAGTATGTTGAAAAGTGTGCAACAAGAAATGCTTGTTGAGGATGCAACAAGATGATGGAGCTTAGTGAAAAGAGTCGCCTTCACTAAGTGGGCCCGCAGGCAAATTATGGCGCAAGTTCTATTTTTGATCACAATGTGGATGATCACAGTGTGGATGATCACAGTGTGGGTGATCATAGTATGAGTGATCGCAGTGTGGGTGACCACAGTGTGAGTGATCATAGTGTGAGTGATCAAAGTCTATTTTTAGACTGGCCATCAAAAATAGAAAAGTCAAATATTATTGTCTCATAATAATATTTGGACTATAAACTTGATCTTATTCTCTTGGAGCACTTCAGGATGAGCTATGGATGTGGTACATGCAGATCCCAGAGGGAAATACGTGGTTACCTATGGGATGACTAATATTTGCATGCAGGACTTCAGTTAGAACTCAAGTGAGTTGAGTTTAGTGAACTGGAGGTGCAGTTGATGGAGTTGTGTTCAATTTAGCTTTGTTAAACTGGTTGTATTTAGTCTAACTGATCAATAGACTAGAGATGAGTTGGGTGAATTAGTTATTAATTAATTCACAAGTTATTAACTCATAATGCAACTATAGAATACATCAGTTAACTCAGTTGCATGTCAGTGCATGTTCAGTTCAGCAGGGACAGGTGTTAGAGGATCAGATTGCTATCAGTTGTGACTATAGTTGTGCATGATGATTTGCACAATCAGAGGGATTGAGTATGCCAATGAATTGGCCAATATCAAGAATTGTAGCCTGTGCTCACGTCCAACAGAGTGTGAGTGATTATTTGCAGGTCAAATACGAGTTTGGTAAGCCATTCTCATCAATTCTTGAGCAGGTATTGTGCAGTGGAGGCAGGCAAGCAGTGGAATAGATTTGGAGATCATATATGAGCTGTATTGTGTGTAACAGGTGGAGCTGGTACTGGATTTCTTGTGATAAGCATTGTACTTTGTAATGTTACATGATTCAATCACTATAATATACAGATAGTGTGGGGTTTTTAGCGAGATGCTTTCCCCGGGAAAATACTGTGTTGATATGTGTGATTGGTGCTTCTATGTACGCCTGTGAATGTTTCTGCTTCTGTAAATTGATGATCAACGTAGAGGAGGTTATGTATTATGCATGTTCCACTTATAAGTGTATAATCAGGATAATCTCTGTGAATATGTGTCATATTATTCAAAATTTCTACATGGTATCAGAGCTGCTTGATTTGTAGAAGAGATTTTTACAGGATATCAAGCGAGGATTGATCATCAGATCTACTATTCAGGAAGTGTTTACATTCTATTTCTTCAGGCAGAGTCTGTAATTGGGCAAGGTAGCCTCTGGATTCATCCTTCTTTTGGAAGGTGAGATATCCGGTGAATGCCCATACAGTCAATCTCTGTACGAGAAATACTTTGTTCTCACGAATTTTAGATCGGAAGCGGTTGAGTTTTGAGCGGGTGGAATTCGAGTTTAATTCCAAAGCAAGAGATAAAACTCAGAAACATTAACTTTGAGAATGGAGACAGTATGCCCAGGTAACTCACGAAGTTCATCCAATGTCGGGATGAGCTGGTTAGTGTGGGGGTGACTGTCAGGATGGGGATGGTGAGTCTAAGACTCCTTGACCTTCCTAAGAGTTGGCATAGCTACCAGGACTCGGTGAATGGAAGGGAGAAACTGCCAAATTGGGAACGACCATGGTCGGAATTGATGTAGGAGGAGATTAGACGGAGCACCAGAGACAGTTCTTCATCTATAAATGGTGAGGAGAACTGTGCCTTAGCGAGTAAGGTGAGGAAGGGGAAGGAGAAGGTTTCTCTTTTCGAATCCAGTTCTTCCAGGGATGGGAAGAAGGTTGACAAGTCGAAGTGAGATGCTTTCGTTGTCATGAGATTGGTTCAAGGGTCAGGAACCTGTATGCTCTTGAGGTTCAAGATGCATGCAAAGCCTTGAGCAGCGAGGCAACTGACGGAGACTTGGTGGTTGAGAGGGAGCATGTATTATCGCTCAACATGTAGAGCCAGAAGAAGTCTCAGACGATTGTGGAGGAGCCACGATTGGTGCAGCAGCTTCAGGAGGTTGTGGAGTAGCCACAACAAGGGAAGCTGAGAGGAGATCGAGTAGAGACATCTACTCATGTAGAGACCTCCAATAGGGGGAAAATTCGAGCCAGGTGGGCTGAGGGATCGCATGCAGGCATACCTCCAGGTAGGAGGTGGGGTGATGTGGATTGATTGTCCCAAGGAGGAGGGGCAGGATCCTTGAGGTACCCAACCTCTTGGATGAGACCTTGCTACGGGAACCCCAGATGTGTAGTAGCAGGAACTGACTGATTGGGTAGAGACAGATGCGGATGGAGCAGCAGAGAGAGCGACAGTGCATGGAATCCCAGGACAGTGCATAGCTAGCAGGCTGCAGCAATGCGAGAGGCACAAGTGTTTTGCACAGTGCTAGGTGGCATAGAGAGGTGTGCAATGGTGCGAGATGCATGGAGATGTTGCAGTAGCGCAGATGTCAGAGAGGGAGCACTTGTCAGCAGCAGGTAGAGCTTCAACATCAGAGGGTGTTTCTAGCCCAACAGGGAGGTCAGTTGGGAGGTGCAGTGCGGATGCAATGCTGGGAGATAGAACCAGCAGCAGCACGGATGCAGTCAAAGATCAAAGTGACAGAGGCTAGAGCAGTCAGATACTGAAGAGCACAGAGATGCAGAGTCTTCAGTCGACAGAGGCAATAGCAGTCAAAGACTTTGATGACAGAGCAAGTGGACCAGCCAGATGTGTTGCATGGAGAACATTCCAGAGTTACAGGATCGGGTTTGAGAGGAATCCTTTCTTGTTGAGAGGGAGTGTTGAAAAGTGTGCAACAAGAAATGCTTGTTGAGAATGCAACAAGATGATGGAGCTTAGCGAAAAGAGTCGGCTTCACTGAGTGGGCCCGCAGGCAAATTATGGCACAAGTTCTATTTTTGATCATAGTGTGGATGATCACAGTGTGGATGATCACAGTGTGGGTGATCACAGTATGAGTGATCACAGTGTGGGTGACCACAGTGTGAGTGACCACAGTGTGAGTGATCACAGTGTGAGTGATCATAGTGTGAGTGATCAAAGTCTATTTTTAGACTGGCTATCAAAAATATAAAATTCAAATATTATTGTCTCATAATAATATTTGGACTATAAACTTGATCTTATTCTCTTGGAGCACTTCAGGATGAGCTACGGATGTCGTACATGCAGATCCCAGAGGGAAATACGTGGTTACCTATGGGATGACTAATATTTGCATGCAGGACTTCAGTTAGAACTCAAGTGAGTTGAGTTTAGTGAATTGGAGGTGCAGTTGATGGAGTTGTGTTCAGTTCAGCAGGGACAGGTGTTAGAGGATCAGATTGCTATCAATTGTGACTATAGTTGAGCATGATGATTTGCACAATCAGAGGGATTGAGTATGCCAATGAATTGGCCAATATCAAGAATTTTAGCCTGTGCTCATGTCCAACAGAGTGTGAGTGATTATTTTCAGGTCAAATACGAGTTTGGTAAGCCATTCTCATCAATTCTTGAGCAGGTATTGTGCAGTGGAGGCAGGCAAGCAGTGGAATAGATTTGGAGATCAGATCTGAGCTGTATTGTGTGTACCAGGTGGAGCTGGTACTGGATTTCTTGTGATAAGAATTGTACTTTGTAATTTTACATGATTCAATCACTATAATATACAGATAGTGTGGGGTTTTTAGCGAGATGCTTTCCCCGGGAAAATACTGTGTTGATATGTGTGATTGATGCTTCTATGTACGCTTGTGAATGTTTCTGCTTCTGTAAATTGATGATCAACGTAGAGGAGGTTATGTATTATGCATGTTCTTCTTATAAGTGTATATTCAGGATAATCTCTGTGAATATGTGTCATATTATTCAAAATTTCTATAAAGTATACTAAAACAGAGGCATAATTGAACACTCCTTTTGTAGGAAATTTCATGAACTGATCATGAATTGACTCTGCTAAGTATCCATTGTAATTGAAAATTAGCGAAGGCTTTTCATTTTTGGAGAAAAGTGACAGAAAACCTATTAAGACCTCTTCGAATCACTGACAAAAATGATAACCTAACAGACATGAGGCAATGGATATAATCTTCTTTGTCATTTATTGAAACATAGATGACTAATAAGGTGGGTTGTTTTAGGTAATTGGACATCTTCTAGTAAAAAGGTTTCAAAAATTTTGGTTCTTCAAGGAAAGTCAAGATTTTTGTAAATGTCCATGAGGGATTATGGAGAAAATGGATGTAAGGGTTTAGTGCTTTGAATCTGCAAAATTTGGTTAATTGAATCAGCAGTAATGGTATAGGGAACTTCATTTTTTTTAGAAACTATTGTTCTTTGAGTGGAAATTGGAAATACTGAGAGGGGGGTGAATCAATATTAATTGTTAATATTAACAATTTAGATTCTTTACAATTTTAATCAAAAAATGATTTTATTAAATATAGAAAAAGATTGAATACAATATTTGATGATTTTTTCCAAGCACCAGCTTGGACTTTAATGAGGCTCCAACCTCTAGGGCTTTGACCCTATATTACCAAGGAAACAACCTTGAATTTAGGAGCACCAACTCCAAGGACAGCAATCCTTCCAATTCTAAGGCACCAACCCCAAGGGCTCTAACCCTATAAATTTACTCTATCAGGAAATGTTTGATTGTATTATACTGCTTCCAAGGACTTCTTTACCAAAAGTTGTCCTTGTAGTCTTTGAAATAGGTCATTGTTTGCGCTATGGCTTCACTTCAGGTTTGAACCTTCCAATATGAATCAGGTCAAAGGATTATGCTCCCGCTCTATCTTCTGCGTCCTTCTTTACTCAGCCTTCGGCTTCTCCCACACCTTTTTGTCTTCTGCTAGACATTCGGTTTCTCAACCTTTGGCTTCCTCTGTGTCTTCAAGTTCACGAGTTGTGAAATTTTTAATTCTTCTATATGCCCGACGTCCATATCGATGCTTAAGGTGAGGTATTATAACTTGTATTTATACGTGTTTCCATAATACCCAAAAGACACGTTCATTTGGAAGGAGAGGCCGACTTATGGATATTCATCCAATCACTCATAAACTTGTTTTATTTATGGAAAATTTCATAGGAGAGATCGTACCCACATGAGGTCCCACATCCACATCATCAATCAAAATCGCAACTTTCAGAGGTCCCCAATCGCAACCTTTAACATTACCGATGTAACATAGCCAATACTCATATTTGCAATGAAGCAGATGTAATATAACATTAAACAGTTGTCAATAGATACGTCGGATCCACACCTTCTATCGCAATTAGTGGTTTGGAGGTTTATCACAATCGACGGTCCGGGGTGACAACCATTTATGATTTGCGTAACTTTCAATACCCGGCCGTGATATTACATAAAGGTGTATTCTAATGTAGTTTTCGGGTTCGAATATTATATCTCAATCGGAATTTTGAATGGAACATGAATATGCAAACATAAAGGTTTGCGATTATACGATGGATGCCATATTATATTGAGTTGTATTGCAATGGTGTAGTGGGTCCGCATTATTATCGCAATGGAAATTTTAATGTGACATTCCTTTAAGACTTGTGATGTGAAGGTTCTGATACAACGGATGTGATATTACAATAGGGCGTATTATAATGGGATGATCGGGTCCGTAACCCATATCACAATCGGTGATTTCAGTGTCACAAGGCTTCAATACTTGCGACACAACGGATGAGATATTATATTGAGGTGTGTTGTATTTGAGTGATCGGGTCTACAATGCATATCAAAATCGGCAGTTTTAATGTGAAATGCCTTAAGACTTGTGATATGACAACTTCGATACAATGGACGTGATGTTTCATTAAGCCGTATTGTAATGGAGCTATCGGGTCTGTGTTGTATATCGCAATCAGGGGTTTTGATCAGTGTTACATAACTCAATATAATAGAACCATTGATAAAGTTCCTCCGATGACACTATTAACTCCTCGCGGTTCTTCCTCTTAGGCATATGCGTTTTAAAGGGTCTCTAATGACTTCTTCCTCTTACTCTTGCGTTCTCGCTCCTGTGACTTCTCTGTGATTTATTTTCACTCTTCCACTCTTCTGATAGCTCTTCTTCCAATGATGTGTTCTTCTTTACTCCTCTGATATCGTTGTTTCTCCTGTGGCTCATCTTCTTGTGAAATCCAATAACTCTTCTTTGATTGCTCCTATTCTTGACTTCAATTGCTTCCTTGATGGCTTTCCTCCTTGGCTTCTTGCTTGTTGCTTCACGGATCTACTTCTCCTTGGCTTCACATCATCATTTTTCATCCCATAATATTTCCATATTGACATGAATGACAATCTAGATCAACAATATCCCCCTTTTTCATTGTTGGCTATATTCTTCTTCTCTCCCCCTTTGACATCAATGGAAAAGGAGTTCACAAGGACTCCCCCTGTCGAATTGCTCACCTGTCATGCGGCATCTTAAGAATTAGTTTAGTGTGATGCTAAAGCAATAACCCCCATCTTTTGACAGAGATGTTCAAATGCTTCTCAAGGAAGAGGTTTGGTGAAAATATCCGCAATCTGCTCCTTAGTATTGATATATTCCAACTTGATGTTTTGTTCAACCAACTGTTCATGGAGAAAATGATACTTGATTGGTATATGTTTGGTCTTTGAATGCATTACTGGATTTTTACTGAGACTGATAGCACTTGTGTTTTCACAATAGATGGTGATTGGCTGTTTAGTTTTTGAACACCCACTTAGTTCCAATTATATTTTTATCCTTTGGATGAGGTACCAACTTCCATGTCTCATTTTTCTTGATTTGAGACATTTCTTCTTCCATGGCTTCCACCCAATGAGGATCCTTACTTGCTTGAGTAAAAGTTTCTGGTTCTATCATAGATAGGAGAGAAACATCATTTCTCTTTGGTGTACTTGTCATCCTTCTTTGGGTTTGTATTCCTTCATCTACATTGTTAATAATCTGCTCTTCCGGGTGATGTTTTTGGAGGAATTTCACTTTTGAAGGAGTTTGAGATGGTTATTTTTCTTCTTTTTTTCTTGATCTTTTTCTTCCTTTTCAGGTTCTTCCTCGCTTTCTTCAATAAAGGGGTCAACTTCATGATCTTCAATTTTCTTTTCTGGAAGCTCTTCATCAATCTTCACATCAATACTTTCCAATATTTTTTGTAGGTGATTATTGTAGCACTTGTAAGCTTTGCTTCTAGTAGAATACCTAAGAAATATTCCTTCGTTAACCCAAGAATCAAATTTTCCTAGTGAGTCATAATTGATCTTTATGAAGCATTTGTTTCCAAAACTCCTAAATTATTTTACTGAAGCAGGTCTTCCTTTCCATAATTCAGAAGGAGTCTTCTAATTATTTCGTCTTAGTTGAGTTCAATTGAAGGTATAAACTGTTGTCTCGACTGCTTCCTTCCAAAATTTTGGCTGCAAGTCAGTTACTAGTAACATAGTTCTGGCCATTTCTTGAACAATTCGGTTTTTGCTTTAAATTACCCCATTTTTCTTAGGTGTTCTAGCAGCGAAGAGCTCTCTTTTGATTCCATGTTCTTTACGAAATTCATCAAATTATTTTGATGTGAATTCTCCTCCTCTCTCCATTCTAAGACATTTAATTTTGGAATCCTTTTCATTTTCAAACTTTCAAATGCTTCATGTTTATATTATATGACATATACCCACATCATTCTAGTATAGTCATCAACAAATAAAGAAAAATACCTTTCCCCTTGGAGTGCTGGAGTTCTGGTTGGCCCAGATAAATCTGCATGAATGATCTCTAGAGGTTTGATGTGGGGAACTCCTTAGTCTTGTGGTTGGTTCTAGTTTGCTTGCCACGTTGACATGGGACACATACAACTTGATATGGTTTGGACATCTTTGGAATGTCCCTTACTTTATTGATTTTGCTGATATTGATCAATTTATCAGAACATGTATGCCCAGTCATTTATGCCACAACCAGATTTCACCTTTTTGACTTAGATAACATTTATCTTCTTGAATTTTGTTTAGAATGTAGACGTTATATGATGTTCCAACTTCTTTCGCCACAAGTTCTCGTGAGGAAGAGTTCCCTATTTCACAATTTTTAGTGTTGGAGACAACATTATGTCCTTGATCACAGATTTGGCTAACACTCAAGAGATTGTGTTTGAGCCCATCTACCAGCAAAGCATTTTGAGCCTTTCCTTTTCCATTAATAAGGGTAACATTTCCTTTTCTAGAAATTTGTGTAGACTCACTCCCAAAGGATACATTTCCTTCCATTTTGTTTAATGAAACAAACTTCCTTTTATCACCTGTCATATGTCTGGAGCATCCCCTATCCACAAACCAAAGATTTTCCCCATTGTGAGCACATAAAGCTAGACCACATTTATCCATATTGGGATTTTCAGCTTTTTCTTCTCTAATTTTGAGGGGAGAAATTTTGTTCGCTATGTCCATTATCATTACATAATGAGCAAATTGGATCAAATTTGGTCAAAGGATCAAACGATTTCAAGGTCTTGATTTTTCCTTTCCCTTTGAGACTACATGGTTTGTTTGTCTGATCCCTCAATCTCAGTGCTTCATTCTTATGAGCCATGCAATGTTTAGCTTGATGACCAATTTTTTTACAATAATAAAAATGTCCAAGAAAGATAGTTTGGTACCTGTTATAATAGCCATGATTTGAATAAACCTTCTTTCTTAGAGTTTCTTTTTCTTCATTCTTTGGATTTGAGTCGGGCCTTTGATGAGATGATTTTTCTTATTTTTGATTGCTGCAAAGTACATCAGCATAGCTTCTTGTATTATCCTTATCACTTGATGAAAAACCGATCCCGGACTTGTCATTTTGAGATTTTTGAGTGTTGAGAATGTGATCAAGTGTTTTAGAACTTTTCCAAATTCTTTTGATTTGTTAAATTTCCTTTTTTCAGAGATACTATTTCAGCTTCATGTCTTTCACATATAATGTCCTCCCTTCTTTTAGCTTCCTCTTTGTCCGTTTTAAGAGAGATAGCCTTCTTTTGTAACTCCTCATTTTCTTCAATGGTAGTTATCAGTAATTCATTTGTATCTTCTTTGTTTTCCTGTCTTGGTTCATCATCTTCAGTGAATGCCATAAACAATACTTCCTTTCTTCTAGCATAGTTATTCTCTTCATTTGATTCATCATTACTTTGTTTGTTATGGAAGATATATTTGGATGATTTATTCTTGATGACCACATATTCATCCTCATTAGATTCATCTTGTTCAGAGAGGAAATTCTTCTTAGTAAATCCTTTCTTTTTGTATATCCTTCCTTCCTCATTATCACCGCCATGCTTATGAGGACATTTTGCAGCGTAATGACCTATTCTTCCATAGTTGAAACAAATAAGAGGATGCTTACCTTTTAGCTTGGATCCTTTCTTTAGTCTTCATACAAATTGCACCAATTCAGATTCAACATTAGAGTCATCACTGTTGGTATTCCATCCTTTTCCCTTTTTTGATTTTGACGCCTTGAATGTTGCATCTTTGGAACTTGGGATTCCTTTCGACATCTCATAGGTAGTGTGTTGGAAATAATACTGAGAGGGGGGGTGAATCAGTATTATCACATCAATAAAACTTTTTCATTTCCATATTCAGATTCATATATGCTACTTCCACAACTTCTTATGATTCAGTTAATTGATCCTTAATGAGTGCATTAGAACATTATCAACCATATTAACAGTAAACAGGTGCAGTAAAATAGAACAGATCATCACACATAAGCCACACACATGAACACCATGATATAAGGTGGAAACCCAATGTGGGAGAAAACCACCTGCTGCAAATCATCTCAATCTTCTTCTTAATAAGAAAATCCTTTTACAATATTTATGTACTGGTGCAGTCTTATACCAGTATGCAGGCTTCTACCTGCAGAGAGCTACAACCCTCTCTCGTTCTCTAGTCTCTCCTGGAAGGGAGCTACAACCCCCATAGTTCTTGTACTAGCCGATCCATTTACTAGTACGCAGGCTGCTACCTGCTGCAATGCTCCAAAGTTTTCAACTGCTACTGGAAGGGAGCTACCACTCCCTTAGCTCTTGTACTAGCTAAGATACTAGTACGTAGGTGCCGGCCTACAATCTTCTCTCCTCCAGGTACCACGTTTCATACATTTTCAGACTGGATACTCCTGAAGCACAACACATAATCTGAAAGGCCACGTTTCATCCAATTTTCATACTGGACCCATAAATATCATTAAAGCACATAATCAATCAATCTTCTGAATCACCCAATCACCAGATCAATACATATACAAGGATAATATGAGTGTTAGCAACCCGATCTAGTCCATTAGATCCATTACTAGATCTCATCCATCAACACAATCAATCAAACTGAATATGTAGAATACTGACACCATTAAACAGTCATCAAAACACATCAACAACCTGAACCACTTGTAACTTTAAACATCATAGCTCAAATGGTATATGCTACTACAATGAACCAAACCTGCGTACATACGTGCTTTCACCCGCGTACAGATCTATAAATATTCAATCATGACTTGCAGCGATTTCAAACTTAAGTTATTACAAGCGTCAGTATACAGATCTAGAATAAGCATAATCAACTATATAGAGATAGTTCATTTCAAACCATTTGATCCCGATCTATCCTTAGATCTTGTTCTCCATCAACCGGTGAGATCCCTCTTTAGCTCAGATCCAGATCTGCACCATAACCCAATCACAGTATTCCAGATCTAGATATTCAATAATTCAGATGATGCCTTGCCAAATGATCTCCTTCCTCTTTTATAGCCTTAGGCCTTTCTCAATACCACGGTCCAAAACCATAGGATCAAAAAACTGTTGGACTAATACCATGAACCAACCATGAAAGTGCGTGAGATCAACACTTTTGGATGCAATACCATGAGCCAAAACCATAGGATCAAAAACTATCGGACTAATACCATGAACCAACCATGAAAGTGCGTGAGATCAACACTTCTGACGAGGTACCATGATCCAAAACCATAGGTTCAAATACCAAGGACTAACTACCATGGACCAAAGGTAAGTTCTCCAACATATACACGTTTTTCCTTGCATGAAAGTGCGTGAGATCAACACTTCTGACGAGGTACCATGGTCCAAAACCATAGGTTCAAATACCAAGGACTAACTACCATGGACCAAAGGTAAGTTCTCCAACATATACGCGCTTTGGACTAACTACCATGGACCAAAGGTAAGTTCTCCAACATATACACGTTTTTCCTTGCATGAAAGTGCGTGAGATCAACACTTCTAATGAGGTACCATGGTCCAAAACCATAGGTTCAAATACCAAGGACTAACTACCATGGACCAAAGGTAAGTTCTCCAACATATACGCGCTTTTCCTTGCATGAAAGTGCGTGAATTTTTTCTCTACATGAAATAAACTTTTCTCTGCATAAAAGTGTGTGAACTTTTCTCTACATGAAATAAACTTTTATCTGCATAAAAGTGTGTGAAATTTTCTCTACATGAAATAAACTTTTCTCTGCATAAAAGTGCGTGAACTTTTCTCTACATGAAATAAAGTTTTCTCTGCATAAAAGTGCGTGAACTTTTCTCTTCATGAAATAAACTTTTCTCTGCACATAAGTGCGTGAACTTTTCTGCACTATAATTTATCATCTGAGATGAGTGGGTTGCCATCAAGTACAACATATGTATCATAATGCCAACATAGTGAGGATTCCATGAAGTTCATCCATTTTGAGAGTGTCTAGTTCCTTCATTTCGTCTATAGCACTTACTTTGGAGTCAAATTTGTCTGGGATATTTCTTAAGAACTTTTGAACAGCAGTGCTTTCTTCAATCGTTTCTCCCAGTCCTTTAAGAGAGTTGACTATTTCAGCTACTCAAAGGAAGTATGATGCAATATATTCTTCATCATCCATTTTCAGACTTTCTAACTCCCTCCTATGAGTTTGAATCTTTTCCTTTTTAATCTTGGAGTCCCCATCATATAAGCTAACCAACTTATCCCATACTTCTTTGGCCGAGTCACAATTCAAGACTTTCATAAACTCAGAATCAATAATTACACTGGTAATGGAATTTAGAGCTTTGACATTGGCAATGTATGCTTTCCTTTCATCTTGATCAGTAGGAAGAGTGGGAGGGGCATTGTACCCATTTAGAACAACGTTCCAAACTTTAGGTCCAAAGGACATTAAGTAGTAAGGCATTCTCTTTTTCCAAAAACCAAAATTAATACCATCGAATAAGGGAAGCCTTCCTGTCATTTCTTGATTCTTCATTGTAACTAAGAATCCTTCTTCCAGTTGTTAGGTTGATTCCAAAGAACATGGCTATGATACCAATTGTTGGAAATACTGGGAGGGGAGTGAACCAATATTTCTTTTCAATTGTTATTATTACCAATTTAAATTCTTTACAATTTTAATCAAAGAAATGATTTTATTAAATATAGAAAAAGATTGAATACAATATCTGATGAATTTTTCCAAGCACCAACTTGGATTTTGATGAGGCTCCAACCTCTAGGGCTCCAAACCTATCTTACCAAGGCACCAAATTAAATTTAGGAGCACCAACTCCAAGGACACCAATCCTTCCAATTATGAGGCACCAACCCCAAGGGTTCCGACCCTATATATTTACTCTGTCAAGAAATGTTTGATTGTATTATATTGCTTCTAAGAACATCTTTACCAAAACTTGTCCTTGTAGTCTTTTCAACAGGTTGATGTTTGCGCTATGGCTTCACTTCGGGTCCAAACCTTCCAAGATGAATTAGGTCAAAGGACTGTCCTACCGCTCTATCTTCTGCTTCCTTCTTTTCTCGGCCTTTCGCTTTTGCCACACCTTCATCTTCTGCTAGACCTTTGGATTCTTGACCTTCGTTTTCCTTTGTCTCTTCAAGTTCACGAGTTGTGAACTTTTTAATTCTTCTTTGTGCTCAATGTCTAGATTGATGCTTAAGGTGAGGTATTATAACTTGTATTTATACGTGTTTCCCCAATACCCAAAAGGCATGTTCACTTGAAAGGAGAGGTTGACTTATGTATATTCATCCAATTACTCATAAACTTGTTTTATTTATGGCAAATTTCATAGGAGAGATCATACCCACATGAGGTCCCACATCCATGTCATAAATCAAAATTGCAACTTTCGGAGGTCCCCAATTACAACCTTTAACATTACTGATGTGACATAGCTGATACTCATATTTCCAATGAAGTAGATGTGATATAACATTAAATAATTGTCAGTAGATCTGCCAGATCAACAACTTCTATCACAATCGGTGGTTTAGGGGTTTATCACAATTGGCGTTCCGAGGTGACAACCCTTTATGATTTGCGTAACTTTCGATACTCAGATGCAATACTACATAAAGGTGTATTCTAATGGTGCTATCAAGTCCACATATTATATCGCAATTGGAGTTTTGAATGGAACATGATTATGCAAACATAAAGGTTTGTGATTATGTGATGAATGTGATATTATATTGAGTTGTATTGCAATGGTGCAGCGGGTCTACATTATTATCTCATTGGCATTTTTAGTGTGACATTCCTTTAAGACTTGCGATGCGAAGGTTCTAATACATCGGATGCGATATTACAACAGGGCGTGTTATAATGGGACCATCGGGTCCGTAACTCATATCACAATCGAGGATTTCAGTGTAACAAGGCTTCTATAGTTGCGATGCAGCGGATGCGATATTGTATTGAGGTGTGTTGTATTTGAGCGATCAGGTCCGCAATGCATATCACAATTGGCGGTTTTAACGTGACATGCTTTAAGACTTGTGATATGACAACTATGATACAACAAATACGATGTTTCATTAAGTCATATTGTAATGGTGCTATCAGGTCTGTGTTGTATATCACAATCAGGGGTTTTGAGCAGTGTTACATAACTCAATATAATAGAATCGTCGATAAATTTCCTCCAATGAAACTGTTAACTCCTCTCGGCTCTTCCTATTGGGCATATGAATTTTAAAGGGTTTCCAATGACTTCTTCCTCTTACTCTTGGGTTCTCGCTCCTATGACTTCTTTGTGATTTCTTTTCACTCTTCCACTCTTACGATAGTTCTTCTAGTAGAATACCCAAGAAATATTCCTTCGTCAACCCGAGAATCAAATTTTCCTGGTGAGTCATCATTGATCTTTATGAAGCATTTGCTTCCAAAAATCCTGAATTATTTTACTAAAGTAGGTCTTCCTTTCCTTAATTCATAAGGAGTGTTCCCATTATTTGGTATTTGTTGAGTTTGATTCAAGGTATAAATTGTTGTCCCAACTGCTTCCTTCCAAAATTGTGGCTACAAGTCAGCTTCTAGTAACATAGTTCTGGCCATTTCTTGAACAGTTCAATTTCTCCTTTAAAATACCCCATTTTGCTTAGTTGTTCTAGCCGTAGAGATCTCTCTTTTGATTCCATGTTCTTTACGGAATTCATCAAATGATTTTGATGTGAATTCTCCTCCTCTATCCATTCTAAGACATTTAATTTTGGAATCCTTTTCATTTTCTAAAAGAGCTTTATGATTCTTAAAACATTCAGATGCTTTAGATTTATATTTTATGAAATATACCCACATCATTCTAGTATAGTCATCAACAAATAAAGCAAAATACCTTTCTTCTTGGAGTGTTGGAGTTTTGGTTGGCCCACATAAATATGCATGAATGATCTCTAGAGGTTTTGATGTGGAGAACTCCTTAGTCTTGTGGCTGGTTCTAGTTTTCTTTCCATGTTGACATGGGCCACATACAACTTGATCTAGTTTGGACATCTCTGGAATGTCCCTTACTACATTTATTTTGATGATATTGATCAAGTTATCAAAACATGTATGCCCTAGTCATTTATGCCATAACCAACCTGTTTGACTTAGATAACATTTATCTTCTTGAATTTTGTTTAGAATGTAGGTGTTATCTAATGTTCTAACTCCTTTTGCCACAATTTCTCCTGAGGAAGAGTTCCTATTTCACAATTTTTAGTGCCGAAGACAACATTATATCCTTGATCAAAGATTTGGCTAACACTCAAATATTGTGTTTGAGCCCATCTACCAGCAAAGCAATTTGAGCCTTTCATTTTCCATTAATAAGGGTAACAATTCCTTTTCCAACAATTTTGGCAGACCCACTCCCAAAGGATACATTTTCTTCCTTTTAATGAGACAAAATTCCTTTTGTCACCTGTCATATGTTTGGATCACCAACACCAAATATTTTCCTCAGTATGAGCACATAAAGCTAGACCACATTTATCCATATTGGGATTTTCATCTTTTGCTTCTCTACATTTGAGGGGGCAATTTTGTTCGCTATGTCCATTATCATTACATAATGAACAATTTGGGTCAAATTTTTCCAAAGGATCAAACGAGTTGAAGGTCTTGATTTGTCCTTGTCCTTTGAGACTACATGGTTTGTCTATCTAATCCTTCGATATTGGTGCTTGATTCTTACGAGCCATGCAATGTTTAGCTTGATGACCAAATTTTTTACAATAATAACAATGTCCAAGAAAGATAGTTTGGTACCTATTATAATAGCCATGATTTGAATAAACCTTATTTCTTCGAGTTTCTCTTTCTTCATTCTTTAGATTTGAGTCGGGCCTTTGATGAGATGATTTTTCTTCATTTGGATTTTTGCAAAGTATGTCGGCATAGCTTCTTGTATTATCCTTATAACTTTATGAAAAATTGATCCCGAACTTGTCACTTTGACATTTCTGAGTGTTGAGAATGTGATCAAGTGTTTGAAAACTTTTCCAAATTATTTTGATTTGTTCCATTTCCTTTTTCAGAGATACTATTTCAGCTTCATGTCTTTCACATATAATGTCCTCCCTTCTTTTAGCTTCCTCCTTGTCCGTTTTAAGAGAGATAACCTTCTTTCGTAACTCCTCATTTTCTTCAATGGTACTTATCAGTAATTCATTTGTATCTTCTTCATTTTCTTGTCTTGGTTCATCATCTTCAATGAATTCCATAAATAGTACTTCCTTGCTTCTAGCATAGTCATTCTCTTTATCTGATTCATCATTACTTTCTTTGTGATGGAAGATATCTTTGGATGATTTCTTCTTGATGACCACATATTCATCCTCATCAGATTCATCTTGTTTAGAGAGGAAATTCTTCTTAGTAAATCCTTTCTTTTTGTATATCCTTCCTTCCTCATTATCACTGCCATGCTTATGACGAAATTTTGTAGCGTAATGACCTATTCTTCCATAGTTGAAACAAATAAGAGGATGCTTACATTTTATCTTGGATCCTTTCTTTAGTCTTCGTACAAATTGTGCTAATTCAGATTCAACATCAGAGTCATCACTGCTGGTATTCCATCCTTTTCCCTTTTTTAATTTTGAGGCCTTGAATGCTACATCTTTGGAACTTGGGATTCCTTTTCTCATCTCATATCAATGAGGATTCCATGAAGTTCATCCATTTTGAGAGTGTCTATTTCCTTCATTTATTCTATAGCACTTACGTTGGAGTCAAATCTGTCTAGAGAGATCTTAAGGCCTTTTGAACAACAATGCTTTCTTTAATCTTTTCTCCCAATCCTTGAAGAGAGTTGACTACTTCAGCCTCTCGGAGGAAGTATGATGCAATATCTTCTTCATCATCCATTTTTTAGACTTTTGAACTACCACTTATGAGTTTGAAGCTTTTCCTTTTTAACCTTGGAGTCCCCATCATATAAGCTAACCAGCTTATCCCATACTTCTTTGGCCGAGTCACAATTTGTTAGGTCCCTATACTACTAGTGTAACCCCTTATTGTTGTTAGGGCAAACCCCTTATTATATTGTTGTGCCCATGTAGTCCTCATATTGTTATTATTGTGCCCCATAGAAGCCCACTATTGTTATTGTTGTGCCCTTACATTATTATTGTTATGTCGATTCTGATTATATTGTGACCCTTAGACTCCTATATATAGAAAGGAGGCCTTGTCATTTGTATCATCCAAGAATTATTCATTTGTGTAATGTAAAGGAGGTTTCCCCCTCAAAGAGGCTAATTCTAATGTCATTGATCTATATTTTCTATCTTTTTGTGAGCTGGTTTCTTAACATTTGGTATCAGAGGTTTGGATTCTAGGGTTTTGCTGCTCCAAATAGGTCATCGTGGCATTTTTTCTATAACTTTTTTTCTGCGCCGTTTCAAAAGCTAAGAAAAAACCATTTGAGCCAAAATCTCACTGAACCTCGGGTCCAAATTTCAAATCTTGTATTGCTATATTTTCGGAGATATGAGCTGATGAAGTTAGGGTTTTTGAAAGCTTCAGAATTCCATCTCAAACAGGTCATCATGAAATTTTCGCTATAATTTGTTTTCTATGAAGTTTCAGACTCTAAAATTAAAACCCATTTGAGCCAAAATCTTGGTTAATCTCAGGCCCAAATTTCAGATCCTGTTTCCCTATATTTGCAAAGATACAGTCCAAGACATTTAAGGTTTCTACAGACTCCCAAATTACATCCCAAATAGGTGACCTTTGGAAAATCGTCATAACTATCTCTCTGAGCATCATATTGAAATTTCGTTAGAATTTACAAAAAGAGAACGGACTGTACTTTTCTGTGTATTGTTTTCAGGTCCGAAGGTTGAAACAGTGACACATGATAGGTCATACAAGTTCGCTCTATTGAACCATTCTATAATCAGGTCATCGTTGGATATTTGGCATAACTATTTCTTGAAGAATCCAATATTGATCAGACTGGTGGGGTTAGAAAGAGGACTCAGAGAACTACCACAGGACACAATTTTAAAACTTAAAGATCTGAAATTACAGAGTTACAGTCGTTTCAATATCGAGCTCCTAAATTCAAGAAAAGGTGATATGAAGAAGTTTGATGGCAAGGATCCGGTAAATTGGATATTATAGATGGAGAAATATTTTGATCTACATGATGTGAAACTGTTACAAAAGGTACCAATTGCATTTTTATATTTAGAACTGAAATAATTTTTATGGTATAAAGGGCTTTTTTCTCATAAAAAACTTGTCACCTGGTCAATTTTCACAGAGGAAATGATAGCACATTATGAGGATACAAAGAGCAACACTTCTTTAGCCAATTGATAAATGTCAAACAAAAGGGTTTAATGGCAGATCACATTGAGGACTTCCAAAAATTGAATATAAGGGTAAATGATATTCCAGAGAATCAGAGGATTGATGTCTTCATAGGGGCTTTAAAGGATAACATACAACATGAGGCTCATCTTTGGGAACCTAATTCATTGGAGAAGGCATTCAGGTTGGAAAGAAAAATTGGAAGAAAAATTATGGCAACAAGAAATCCTACCACTCACAATTATAAATATGGAAGTATTGTTGCTCCTAACCTTCCACAACAAACAAGGTTGACACAACAATTGGAAGAAAAAGGAGAAAATTACCATTGTTACAGTTGTGATATAAAATACACTAAAGGCCATAAGTGTGCTGAGAAGAAATTAATTTACATAGATGGGGAAGAGGAGCAAGAAAATGAAAAAGAAACGTCAAAAGAAGAGGATATACACCAGGAACCAATCCCAGAGAAAGAAGAAATGAATTCCACCATATCTTGAATGCATTGACAATAATTACCACTCCTCAAACTCTCAAGATAGAAGGGCATATCAAGAAGAAAAAGGTAACAGTGTTGATTGATCTAGGTAGTACCCATAATTTTATTCATTATAGGATAGCCAAGGAATTGAATTGCTTCCTATATCCAGCACCAAAGTGTCAAGTAATGGTTGCAAATGGAGGAACTGTAAGTTTCTCTGGAAAGTGCCATAATATCAAGCTATCCATGGGAGAATATGTCTTGAATAGTCCAATTCTTTCCATTCCAATGGGTGGTGCGGATGTTTTACTAGGAGTTCAATGGCTACAATATTTGGGTATGATAGCTTTTAATTTTCAAGAACTTTTCTTGAAATTTTATTAGGAAGGAAAGGAGGTTGAATTAATGTGTATCACAAGGAAATCGGGAAAGATAATCAGCTCTAACAAGATGACAAAGTTTCTAAAGAAAGAACAAAAGGGTGAAATTTCACAATTATGTTCACTAGAGGTACCCACATCGAAATCATCTATTTCTCCAGATCTCCAAAAAGTTCTGGAGAATCATTCCAAGGTATCTGAGACTCCCAAAGGCCTCCCACCTATTCTTGGTCATGATCATGCTATTCATTTGATTCTAGGAAGTGTTCCCCCAAACATCACGCCTTACAGATGTCCATATGCCCAAAGGAGTGAAATTGAACATATGGTTGCAGAAATGCTAGAGGTTGGTATAATTCAACCTAGTCAAAGTTATTTCTCTACTCTAGTGGTATTGGTACACAAGAAGGATGGATCATAGTGCATGTGTCTGGATTTTAGGGAGCTCAACAAGCTTACTATTAAAGATAAATTTCCCATTTCTGTCATTGATGAATTATTGTATGACTTACACGGAGCAATTTAATTCATCAAGTTGGATCTTCATTTAGGATATAATCAAATCAAAATAAAGATTGAATACATTCCAAAAACAACATTTAGAACTCATGAGGGTAATTATGAATTTTTGGTCATGCCTTTTGGCCTTACCAATGCACCTTCTACATTTCAAGGTTTGATGAATTCCATTTTCAAACCCTTACTTAGAAAATTTGTGTTAGTATTTTTTGATAATATACTAATCTACATCAAGTCTTGGAAGGATCATGTTCAACATGTTGACAGGGTGCTCAAAATATTGGAGGAGAAACAATTATATGCAAAAAGCTCCAATTGTTTCTTTGGAGTACAAGAGGTGGAATATTTGGGTACTCAGTTAGCTCATAGCTCATCTTATCATCTTGAATCTAATGGGAAAACTGTGATAGTGAAAAAATGTTTGGAAGGATATCTTCGTTGCTTTGTATCTGATAAACAGACACAATGGGTCAAGTGGTTTCCTCTGGCTAAATGGTGGTATAACACTTCCTTCCATACTGCAGCAAAAATGATCCCATTTATGGCACTTTATGGATATCATCCACCGTCCATCACATCATCTTTAAAAGAAAATTCTAAGGTTCAAGTAGTGGAGGATCACATCGAGCATCAAAAAAAGGTTCTCAAACTCTTAAAGGATAACCTCACTTTGGCACATAATAAAATGAAACAACACGTAGATCAACATCACAGTGAAATAAGTTTTGATGTAGGTTACTAGATATTTCTACGACTACAACCATACAAAAAAATGTCCCTCAAGCAAGCTAAGAATGATAATAAATTATCGCCAAAGTATTATGGTCCATACAAGGTGTTACAAAAGATTGGTTCTATGGAATACAAATTGGAGCTTCCTGCATCTTCCCAAGTGCACCTAGTTTTCCATGTTTCATGCTTAAAGAATGTTATAGGTGAGAAGCTTCTAGTTCAAACAATATTGTCAGAGCTTGACAAGGAAGGAAAAATCATATTGGAACCTGAAGCAGTCACGGAAACAAGAACTCGATAGCTATGGAATCGATCAATTTCAGAGTATCTCATTAAGTGGAAGAACTTACCCACTGAAGATTCCACATGGGAGGATGAGAATTTTATACAAAAGCATCTAGAACTACTCAAGCGTTGAGGACAACACTTTTTGAAGGAGAGGGGCATGTTAGGTCCATATACTACTAGTGTAACCCCTTATTGTTATTAGTGCAACTTGCTTATTATATTATTGTGCCCATGTAGTCCCCATATTGTTATTATTATGCCCCATAGAAGCCCACTATTGTTATTGTTGTGCCCTTACATTATTACTGTTATGTCGGCTTTGATTATATTATGACCCCTTAGACTCCTATATATAGAAAGGAGGTCTTGTGATTTGTATCATCCAAGAATTATTCATTTGTGTAATGTAAAGGAGGTTTACCCCTCGAAGAGGTTGATTTTGAAGTTGATCTATCTTTTCTATCTTTTTGTGAGCTGGTTTCTTAACACAATTCAAGACTTTTGTAAACTCAGAATCAGTAATTCCACTGGTAATGGAATTTAGGGATTTTTCATTGGCAATGTACGCTTTATTTTCATCTTGATCAGTAGGAAGAGTGGGAGGGGCATTGTACCCATTTAGAACATCGTTCCAAACTTCAAGTCCAAGGGACATTAAGTAGTAAGACATTCTCTTTTTCCAAAAACCAAAATTAATACCATCGAACAAGGGAAGCCTTCATGTCATTTCTTGATTCTTCATTGTAACTAAGAATCCTTCTTCCAAATGTTAGGCTGATTCTGAAGAAGCTGGCTCTGATACCAATTGTTGGAAATACTAAGAGGGGGGTGAATCAATATTTCTTTTCAATTGTTATTATTACCAATTTAGATTATTTACAATTTTAATCAAAGAAATGATTTTATTAAATATAGAAAAAGATTGAATACAATATCTGATGAATTTTCCAAGCACCAACTTGGACTTTGATGAGGCTCCAACCTCTAGGGCTCCGACCCTATCTTGCCAAGGCACCAACCTTGAATTTAGGAGCACCAACTCCAAGGACACCAATCCTTCTAATTCTAAGGCACCAACCCCAAGGGTTTCGACCCTATAGATTTACTCTGCCAATAAATGTTTGATTGTATTATATTGCTTCTAAGGACTTCTTTACCAAAACTTGTCCTTGTAGTCTTTGCAATAGGTCATTGTCTACGCTATGGCTTCACTTTGGGCCTGAACCTTCCAAGATGAATCAGGTCAAAGGATTGTCCTCTTGCTCTGTCTTCTGCTTCCTTCTTTCCTCGGCCTTTGGCTTTTGCCACACCTTCGTCTTCTGCTATACCTTCAGATTCTCCTTCGACTTCCTCTGTCTCTTCAATTTCATGAGTTGTGAACTTTTTAATTCTTCTCTATGCCCGATGCCCGGATCGATGCTTAAGGTGAGGTATTATAACTTGTATTTATACGGGTTTCCCCAATACCCAAAAGACACGTTCATTTGGAGGTGAGGCCGACTTATGGATATTCATCCAATTACTCATAAACTTGTTTTATTTACGAAAAAATTCATAGAAGAGATCGTACCCACGTGAGGTCCCACATCCACATCATCAATCGCAATCGCAACTTTCAGAGGTCCCCAATCGCAACCTTTAACATTATCGATGTAACATAGTCGATACTCATATTTCTGATAAAGCAGGTGCGATATAACATTAAATAGTTGTCAATATATCTGTCGGATCCACAACTTCTATCGTAATCGGTGGTTCAGGGTTTATCGTAATCGGTGGTCCAAGGTGACAACCCTTTATGATTTGTGTAAATTCTGATACCCAGATGCGATACTACATAAAGGTGTATTCTAATGGAGCTATCGGGTTCGGATATTATATCAAAATCAAAGTTTTGAATGGAACATGATTATGCGAACATAAAGGTTTGTGATTATGCGATGGATTCGATATTATATTGAGTTGTATTGTAATGGTGCAGTGGGTCTGCATTATTGTCACAATGGCAGTTTTAGTGTGACATTCCTTTAATACTTGTGATGTGAAGGTTCTGATACAATGGATGTGATATTACAATAGGGCGTGTTATAATGGGACCATCAGGTCCGTAACTCATATCACAATCAAGGATTTCAGTGTAACAAGGCTTCAATACTTGCGATGCATCAAATGCGATATTGTATTGAGGTGTGTTGTATTTGAGCGATTGGGTCTGCAATGCATATTGCAATCGGTGGTTTTAACGTGACATGCCTTAAGACTTGTGATATGAAAACTCTGATAGAATGAACACGATGTTTCATTAAGTAGTGTTGTAATGGAGCTATCGAGTCCGTGTTGTATATCGCAATCGGGAGTTTTGAGAAGTGTTACATAACTTAATATAATAGAACCATTGATAAAGTTCCTCCGATGACACTGTTAACTCCTCTTGCCTCTTCCTCTTGGGCATATGCATTTTAAAGGGTTTCCAACGACTTCTCTGTCTTACTCTTGGGTTCTCACTCCTATGACTTCTCTGTGATTTCTTTTCACTCTTCCGCTCTTCCGATAGCTCTTCTTCTGATGATGTGTTATTCTTTTCTCCTTCAATATCATTGTTGCTCTTGTGGCTTATCTTCCTATGACCTCCGATAACTCTTCTTTAACTGCTTCTATTCTTAACTTCAATGGCTTCCTTGATGGCTTTCCTCCTTGGCTTCTTGCTCCTGTTACTTCACATATCTGCTTCTCCTTGGATTCACATATCATTTGGTATCCCAGAATATTGCCATATTGACATCAATGATAATCTAGATCAACAGGAGTATACCTATCATGACACCATACAACAAAATATATGAAATAGTCGGTCTGTGGAATGATGAATTAGGGTAACAAGGACTGCCATAGGTTTATTTCATAACTTTTGTCAATGAATTTATGTTTTAACCAATTGTGGAGTTCATAGAGATCGAACTCACAGTTGATTTCAACAATTTTGAAGTATTGGTCGACTAAAGGCTGATGATCTAAATCAATGGTAGGGGGCAGCATGGGGTTTTCCATAACATTAGATTTCTTTTTAGAAGCCATGATTGAAAAAGAAGGGTGAAAACGACTGCAATTACCTGGAAAATTAACGATTTTTTTGTTGAATGATAGGTAGCAGTGTGTGAAAGTCTTCATTGATAACTTGGGCAGTTGTTCGGCTTGGTACTAGTCACAAATAGCTGAATTCTGGTTCGATGGGATAGGGGACGATGGTCAGCTAGTCAGCTTCGAAGAAAACAAATAAAAGGGCTTTTGGTTGGTTAAATATTTTTATTGGGTAATACTCGTTAAATGTCGCAGGAGAGGCATTTATTAGTAACAAGATTTTTTAACGGGTTCAAAGTTGGCGTATGAGGGGGTGGCAAGTGGAGAAATAGGAGTAGATAGATAATGGGTACATGGCGCGATGAATAGTGGGACAAGGTTTTGTTTGAAAATGGTGGGAGCGATGGTGTAACGGTCGGCTGGGTGTGGGAGGGTGGATTTCAAGGGGGGTAGTTGATGGTTTGCGGTTTTGGAGTGGAGGGGTGTGGAGTAGTTGTGCAGAGGGCACGTGGCCAAGGTGGTTTTGGGACAGACCGTTTTTTTGCACCCCCCCCCCCGCCCCCATTGACTAAACATCGGAGGGGCTAGGGGGGTGCGGAGTGGTTGCAGAGTTGTTGATCTCCGCGCTCGAGATCTTCAACCATCGAAAACTTTAAGAACTTTAACGAGAAATAGAAACAATTCCTTATCGTTATTTATTTATAAATAAACTTTTATTTAAGTTTAATCTAATTATGCTTAAAATATATTAAACACAATTAATAAATAAATGAGTGGCATTTAAACTAGCACACTTTATTCTTTGGGATTTTGATTATTTTCTATTTTCTCTTTTTTTTTTTTTTTCTTTTCTATTTTCATATTTTTCTTGTATCCTTTTATTTACATATATATATATATATATATATGAACATCTAACTTATCAAAAAAAATAATGTTACAACATGTCTTATCTTCATTCCCCATGTTTTCAAGCTCCTATCCAGTTTTTGAATTCAAAACTTTAATAATTCTTGTTGCTTCTCCTGATTTATGGTCTAGCTCCTGTTTAATCTCAGCAATGGTTGATTTTGCTTTGTGTATCAATTATTCCTGTTAAAAAATAGTCTCAATAGATTTCCAAAAATATTAAATGGTTGAACTTATGTCTACTGAGATCTTCTCCTTAGCTTCTGATACATTTCGTGCACTAGATGATTCATCCATATATTTTTCAAGTTGTTTTGTAAGCTTGAAATTCTTTTGTACTTTTGAAATATATGCACTATCTGCCTTAATTTTATTTTCTACTTCCCTCTGTAGTGATTCTTTTAGTTTCTCAATTTCAATATTCCTCAGTGATAGATATCTCATGGTCTTAAATAACTATTTATTTGCATCTTGGTTGGCTAACCTTCTTTCTACTGTACCACTATAACATAACAGGGAAATAATGTCTGAATTTAGTGTTTTTTAGTTCACAAATCAGACACCTTTCTCAGCACAAGAATGGATTAGGCGAGGTATGTTTTTATTAGCGCCAGTTTTTGTGTCATAAATTGTTCCAGAAATAACATTGGAAATAGCGCTGTAAAAATAACGCCCAAACTAGTGCCTAGGATAGCGCCTCACAATTTTTCGGGAGTTGCACTGGAAATAACATCGTAAGTAGTACCAGGAATAATGTCATAATTAGCATCTGGAATAGTGCTAGGACTTGCTTCCAATTTGTCTCTTGATTTGGATTCCAGTTTAATGTCCAATTTTGCTTCCATTTTTGCTTCTAGTGTGGCTTCCAATTTTGTTTCCCATTTTGCTTCTAGTGTGCCTTCCAATTTTTTTTTGGGGTTTTCTTCCAGTCTGGTTTCCAATTTTTCTTCCAGTGTGGCTTCCAATTTTGCCTCTAGTTTTTCTTCTAGCTTGGCTTCTAGTTTAACGTATAGTTTTTCTTCTAGTGTGGCTTCCAATTTGACTTCCAATTTTCCTTGAAGTTTTGCTTCTAGTGTGGCTTCCAATTTTGCATCAAGTTTTTCTTCTAGTGTGGCTTCCATTCTTGCTTCTTTTTTGCTTCCAATCATAGGAAATAGCACAGGTTTAGTGCTAGGTTTATCAACAGGTGTAGCGTCAGGTTTAGCGCTTGGATATGCGTCTAGTTTGGTTTCTAATTTTGCTTATAAAAATGATTGTTGTTTTGAATACAATTAGATTAATATGTTTTTATTTCAATTTAATTAGTTAAATATATCATGTCTCTTAAATAATTTATATGATTACACATCATATGAATGCATTTGAAATATTTTATAGGATAACATTTATAAAGAATTTTTAAGGAAACAAACATCCATACAAATTAACAACATCATTATACTTATTAAATATCCATCAAAATATAATCTACAACATCTAGTATATATAAAATAACAAGATAATTATTGTAACATGATCATCATCTATAATTAAAACAAGTGAATCAAATATTTATAATTTAAGTGAATTTGACAACATCCATCATGAGCAGTAAATCAAAACCATCGTATGTAATAAATATTCATCCAAATCATCAAACAATCAACATATAAATTTTATGAGTCAATACTGATAAGATCATCATCATATATGTCTTTGGAGACTCTCTCATTACAATTAAAAAATGTATCAAATTGAATCATTACAAGGACCCAAATACAAGACCAACTCTACAAAGAATCCAATTGATCATGGATAAATTTGAAATTTTGGAGTTCTATCATATCAAGAGAGAGAACAACACTTTGGTGGATGATCAAGCCAACAAAGGTGTCAATTTGGTTCAAGGCAAGTTGATGGAGGCGAGCAGCATAACAACGATATGTCACATACCATGATTGCTTATTACTCGAGGATCTCAAGATGCTTAAGGATAATTAAGGAGGATAATCTGATTGATTGAGGTTGCATAAATTTGGTATTCATTTCACAGTACAAAATCTCATTGGTGATAGCTCTAGCAGAATGACGGGTCATTCATGATCTATGATGCAAACTTGAAGGTGATGATAAAATTGCAAGTAAAACTTTTATGTATTGTAGGAAATGGATAACTTTGCAAAACACATAAAATTATGGTTTTCAAACTTAGTTAACAACATAAAAAAAATACAATAGACCATATTAGAAACACATAACATCAAAAATGATAAAGGAGTTAGCACCTCTCCTGGGCTACATTGCTTGGTTTGGCTTCCAATTGTGGGCATTTTTCATTAAGGCTCAAATTTGTGTTCACATAGATTTGAAGTGCTTAGAACATAAATATTATGTCTCCAATAGCTTTAGAACTGTCAAAAACCCCTAGTTAGGTTCTTTCTGCACCTCATATGGCCAAAAACTAAGAAAGTTATGCTTCTTCCAAGGTTTTTCCCAATTTCCACAACCATCCTACAATTCGACCCAAACATGGCTTGAGTGCCCCAAACTTGAAATCGACACACAATTTTAGCCTACAATCATGACGGTGAAAATTTTTAGACGCTTTAAATTCTCTCGAACCCCCACTTTCCGAACATTTGGGTCGTATGGGGGCCATGTGCCTAGGGGTTGGGGCTAACTTCTCGACCCCGTCGGCCGGTGGCCAACGGATTTGGCACTTGGGTGTATTGGTGCATAAAAGTGAGAGTTGAGCACTTAAAATATGTGTGCACCTTTATTTCTAGAGGGTGTGGTCACGTTGCGACCATGTGGCCTAGGGTTGGCCCCCTCTTCGTGCCCTGGGGGATGGCCCCCTCCCCTACACCTTTTCCAAGGTCTTATTATGTTGGGGTTGTGACTTGGTGCTGGGGCTACGCCCTGGACCTTGGTCTGGCCCCATGGTTATGTGGGCGCGGGGACTAGGGTTGGGGCTTAGACCCGACCCAACTCCAAACATAAAATGTGCCATAGTTTAAATAAAAGGTGGGACATATATGGTTAAGTGACAATGTGTGATCTATTGGTAATGAGCCTTTCTACTTCAGCATAGGTCCCATGTTCGACCTTGGTGCAATCATTTCAACCCCTTAACAAAATTTTACCATGCCATGAGGAGGCCATGTGGAAACCATCCATTGGCCCACGTGGCCTCCAACCATTGGTTAAAAAATATCAAATTTCGACCAATAACACTTGGAGGAAAAAATCAAACCAATATAATTCCATTATTTTTGAGCCAATTTGGAGTGTCCAAGTGGTAGCCTGCCATTGGCCCAAAAATGTACAATCAGCTTGTCAAACCTACAATATTTTTACCTATCTTGGAAAACGATCAGAACACGATATCAGAAACATATGATATTGGTTTTGAATGATTCAATTTGTGTTGGATTCAAGTCGTCGAGGTCTATGCTTTGGTATAGGTTTTAGTAACTTTTGAAAACTTTTAATTTTGAGCACTTTACTAATCCCCTGGATCACTCCTCCAAATTAGAAGCTTTTGGACCTCCAAAAGACTATTTTCAGTCAAAAAATAGATGAGGGTATAGTTCCCTCACCCTTCCAACCTCAATCCATTTGGCTTTGTTTGGATGTGTGCCTTTGAGACCAACATGAAGGTACTCCACATTCCCTCGTTTTGAAGTTTTTGTTCTTCTACCAAGAATGGTATCCTATTGCAATTCTTCAAGAAATTTTGGAGAGAAATCTTCTATTGAAGGAATCTGAACATGCTATCCTATGTCTTCAATAAAAGGAGGCTTACCCAATTTCAAGTTATTTTCACCTCGAAGTTTTTCTTTGTTGATGCAAAGCCTTATTTCATCGCCAACTTGAAAATTGTGGCCAACACGATGTTGATCGTGTTCAACCTTGGTTTTGGCTCAACTCTTCACCAAATGTGAATGCCATCACCATTCACCATTCTTCCTCAAAGCCAAAACATTAGGAGACCCACAAGAATATGTATTAGAACTAATGTTCCCTTTTCCAAGTAGCTCTTTCATTTACTTCTTGCTTCTTGCATTCTCTAACACTGGCATCTTGTTCAGACCAATGTTCAAAAGTGAATCATCCTTCTACAAATGAACTTCATGTTGTTTTCCTCTTTTAGGAGGAAACAAATTAGATTCTTGAAACATTTTATCACGTGTGTTAACAACTTCAACTGAATCAGATTTTAATGTTGTGTTGGGTAGCGGAGGCCCCGCATAACGGTTTTGCGGCTTAAAGCCACGCATTGTAAATATCCGAAATGCGTGGAGTGCGAAATGTAATAGGTCAAGTCAAGGGTTGTTCGCCCAAAAATAATATAGAATAATAGGAAGTAGGTCAGTCTACCCATGGTCCACGGACCATGGGAATGTATAAATAGAGTGAGGCTCTAAGGGTAGAAGGCAGTTCTTAATGTAAGTTCGATCTGAGGTATTATGGGTTGGGAAAAGTAATCAGAGTTCTACGTATGTAAGTTCGATTAAAGGGTGTCAGTGGGTAGATAGAGGCTCCGCAGCTGTGTGCGCAGAGGCCTGATAGAGTCCGTAGCTGTGTGCGCGGACCCCTACAGCTATGTGCGCAGGGCAGAAAGAAGGTTGTACTAGAAAGAAGATATTAATAAAGATAAGTTGTTTCTGAAATATTGTGGATTTGTTGTGTTCTGGTTTATGCATCTGTTATATGGGTTTATATCTTTTTGTGATTGCGATATGGGTTTTATTGTTAAATGTTTTCTTCAAGACTATAACAAGAAGATCATATCTATAATAATTTCATTAATAAGAAAGGACACCTGTAGTTCGATAGTAGTACAGAAGTGGTGTGAGGCCACGGAGCAGTTCGCGACCCCCCTCCAAACCACATCAAGACAACCCAAGGGGGCAGAAACCTGGTTCTAGCACCCTCCCCTGCTACCTCGGGTGAGACCTCAGTCTGTGTTCTGTGGGCTGTTGCCGAAAGGGCCGATAGCTGCAGGATTTGTTTGCCTAAAAACTTTTCCGAACCTGGGTCAGGGCCTAATAAGCCAACAAATGGTTCCGTTGCCGGGATTGGGATATGCCTAAGGGGTGTTTTGATGTCGGTAGCTTGGAATCCTATGAAAAATAGATTGAAGATTGATTGGATCAGAAGTGGTACGAGTTCGTAGGTGGCCTTAGCACACCTGCGTGCAAACCAAAGGTTTAGCATTGCGAACGTGATTAAGTTGCCTGTGTTCAAAGGAGTAGGAAGTGAAGATCCAAAATAGTTTTGGTTTATTGTAAGGACAGTGTGGGAAGCACACGGAGTTACGGATGATAATATTAAAATGGCTACCCTGGTAAGTGCACTACAAGACCGCGCGTTGACTTGGTATATTAAGAACTCTAGCGATTACCCCCATGCCAGAATAGTAGAGATCCAAGATGCACTAAAAAAGGAGTTTAGTTGGCTGAAATTAGAGATGTAGTCGATCATAGGATTCAAGGAGATCGTGACGCTGCTAGGATGAACCCCTTGGGATCTGGATCAGAGACTGAAGAGTACGATCCGAGAGGCTAACATGACGCTGACAGATGCGCAACACTGCGCGTGGTTTGTGGCATCTTTGACACCACACCTGAGGACGACGCTATCACAACAAAAGATCTCAACCCAAGCTGAAGCATTAGAGACAACAATGAGGTTGCATGAGACTCCAATACAGGATCCTGGGTTGGGAGTTCAACAGATCCATGCGCAAATACAAAATCTATGCTTGGAAATGCAGAGTCTGAAACAGGAGAAGGCGCCCAGGCTAGAAGTGCACGAGGAGGTGTGGTGCGTAAAGTGTAAAGGCCAGGGCCACGATAAGGATCATTGTCTGATATTCACAAACTACTTAACATCGAGGGGACCAATGCCGTTGCAACCAAAGACACAAGCAGGGCCAAGCGTGGTGCCCTCGCTCTGGTGCGCAATCTGTCAGGTGGGAGGAAAGCACAACACAGACAACTGTCACCTACTGCAAAAGTTTACCCAGACCCCCTAGTAGCTATTTTGAAATTTTTGCAGATCGGTGGGCCACGATGAATGAGACTGCCGTAGTTATGAATTATTAATGGATTGAACACTAGCCTACAGGATGCAGATTGAGGCGCGAGGTTAGGGTCCAACCGCAGTGATAGCGCGCGGTAGGTTCCAAGGGTGAGGATGAGGATGGGGAGGAATGGGGCCAGGAAGGGCCGCAAGCAGCTAATCTGTTACAACTGCAGAGGACCAGGACACTATGCGTGAGATTGTACTAATCCGACCAGAATATCATGCCCCTACAGCGAGTAGTTCAATCAAAAAATGATAGATTGCCCCACATTGATAGCGCACCTCCATGAGAAAAGGGCAGCACAACCCACGACAACGCAAAATGTCCAAATGATGAGGTTTGAACCGCGCGAAGAAGACCCCAACATGAATATGATGCTCAGAAGTGGCATGGCCATAGGGGAGGATAAAGGGAAACTAACCAAGGAAGATGCAGGGGTTCGCAAGGAGACATGTCTGGAAGCTAGGAAGAGCTTCACGGAGTTCTCTACCCCAGGTAGTAGGGATCAACCCGAGCCAGAAAGGGATCCCTCGATGCTAACTACCTTTTTAGAGACATGCATGAAATTGCTTTGTGACAATAGGGTGGTTAAAGGCTTACAAGAATTGATAGCTAGGTGCGCAGGATTGGGTGAACCGCGTGTGGTCCGAAAATTGGGGAAACATGCTTCGCGTACTGGAAGGGAAATGCAATTAATGGCACATATTAATGACTATGAGATGGATCAGATCATTCTTGACTTAGGCTCCGATGCAAATGTGCTACCTAAATAGACTTGGGAATGCGTGGGCAAGCCCACACTGCAATAGTCTCCTATTCAATTGTGGATGGCGAACCAATAGAAGATCCTGCCCATGGGAAGACTGCAAGGAATTACCATAGATATAGAAGGCGCGAGCACACAAACAAACTTTGAGGTAATAGAAATCATGGATGAAAGTAGCCCTTACCCTGCGTTGTTAGGGATAAAATGGGCCATAGATATGAATGGGGTCATTAATTTAAAGAAGCGGAAAATGATATTTGAGAAGAAGTCACTCCGTGTAGTCATTCCGCTAGACCCGGCTGAAGGACCGCGTTACACTGAACCCGTGCGCGATGAAGGAAGTGATGATGAACTGGATTGTATTTACAAGATTACTGCACGCAATCAAGATTGGGTCAATCCAACTGCAGAAGGCAACATATCGTGGGAGCATGTAGAGTCCTGCACTGCAGATTTAGATGAGGAAGACGAGCGGTGGCATAATCGGCTGAATGAAGTAACAATGTTAAATTGCAATATGGTGACTAGGTCATTGTATTGCGTAAGAGCTCAGGATCGTGAACTGCCGATGTATGATGGGTTGACCACGGTAGATGAATTCCTGACCAAGTTTGAAAGCGTGGTACCAACGCACCAATGGTTTGATGCGTTAAAATGGGCATTGCACGTGACGCCTGCACGTTGGTGGGGAACACATGAAGGAACCTTTGAAAACTGGTGCGACTACAAGCAGATGATGCATATAAGGTTTGGTAAGCTGAAACTATGAATCATTGAAAAGTATGATGGGCGTGATGACCCGTGCATGCATCTTACCAGATGGACCCAGGCCTATGGAGAAGAGCCTCAACCCGAGTGGGTACACTTATTTTATCATACCCTGGATGTCATCCCAAGGAACTGGTACACCAAAACAGAACTCTGACATGGTACAGGCGAATGGGATATCTTGAGAGAAGGGTTTTTATTAACATTCTTGTTTGACGACCAACGGATGGACCCTGTTGACAATGCATTGCAAGTGGTGAAGGCTGCCATCTTTAAGGTACCACTAGAACCAGAAGAAATAGTGCCCCCAAACTGGTCACATCAGTTGAGCCAAGCCCTAGAATGTTACAACGTATAGATAGAAGATGATGAGGATGACCCTAGAAACATCAACATTCCAGAAACAGAGGGGAGTCGCGAAGTTTGCGGACCAGCGATCGAGGACCCCGACATCACCGTGCCACTGTAAACCAAACAACTGAACATTGGTACGGAGGAGGAACTGAAGTATGCAACGCTTAGGGGAGAGGATGCCATGGTGGAGAAGGTTGTCGAGCTATTGCGATAATATCAAGATTTATTCCCAACCAAAATCACGGAGCTAAAAGGGATCCTCGGCGACCTAGGAATAATGAAGATAACTCTGAAGCCGGATGTGAAGCCAATCAAGTAGCGGTCTTATTGGTTGAATCCAAAATATAAAGTAAAGGTTTGCAAAGAGTTGGACAAATGATTGCAATAGGAATAATTGAACCAGTGGAGGAATCTGACAGGGTAAGTCCTATGGTTGTATAGGAAAAGAAACAGAAGGGAGAGATTCGCATCTATGTGGATCTCAGGAAGCTCAATGATGCATGTGTTAACGATCCATTCCTGACGCCATTTACAGACGAAGTACTGGAAAATGTGGGTGGACAAGAAGCTTACTCCTTCACGGACGATTTCTCAGGGTACCACCAGATCAAGATTGCGCTAGAGGATAGGAGTAAATCGACTTTCGCAACCGAATGGGGTTGTTTTCAGTATATGGTGATGCCCTTTGGACTAAATAATGCACCGATGATATCCTCGTGCGTTGTGGTAGTTGCATTCAAGGAATTTATACATAAGTTCTTAGAGGTATATCTTGATTATTAGATCATATTTGGGCTAGTTAAGAAACATACTGCGAGCTTACAGTTAATGTTCAATACATGCCGATGACACCAGATTGCACTAAATCTAAAGAAGTGCACTTTCCTCGTCCCCTTCGGGAACTAACTCAGCCATGTGGTCTATAGGAAAGGCCTCATGGTGGACCCGGCAAATATTGTTTTCATACTCAATCTACAAGCACCGCGAAGTGTCAAGTAGCTATGCGCCACACTGGGACACACTGGTTACTATCGAAAGTTCATCAAGAGCTACATGTAGATCACAACACTGATGGAACAGTTGTTGGAAAAGGACGCTACTTATTACTAGAATGAGGAATGTAACAAAAGTCTGGAAATGCTCAAGGAAAAGATGGCATCATCTCCTATCTTGCTCTTTCCAAAATGGGACATCGAATTTCACGTGCATGTTGATGTGTCATGTATTGCATTGGGTGCGGTACTCACACAGGAAGGAGCGGAAGGAATTGATCACCCGATCACGTTCGCAAGTCGACAATTGTCCAAAGCTGAGAAGAACTACTCCACTACAGAGTGGGAGGGACTAGTGATGGTGTACGCGCTCCAGAAATACTGCCACTACCTACTTGGAGGACACTTTAAGATGTATACTGATCACTCTGCACTCAAATACCTAGTGAATAAGCCTGTGTTGGGGGGGCTCATTTGTAGATGGTTTTTATTATTTCAGGAATATGATTTTGAAGTCATCATAAAGCCGGGATGTCTAAATGTAGGCCTAGATCACCTATCTTGAATTGAGAATGGTGAAGAACCCACAAACTTAGAGGAGGGGCTACCTGATGCACAAATCTATGCAGTGCGTGTCGCGGATGGTCACTCTGAAGATATCATCCACTTCTTAACCACCGGAACCACCCTGTAGGGGTATTCGGTTTAGCAGAAGAAAGAACTAGTAATACGCACAGCAAACTTTACTGTTATTGCAGGGCACCTCTAAAAAATGGGCAACAATGAAATATTACGCCGTTATGTACCGGAATTTGAGCGAGGATAGATTCTGGCTGAAGCACACAGGAGGGTTGCAGGAGGAAATTATGCAGGACACGCCACAACACAGAAGATTCTTCACGCAAGACTATGGTGGCCAACTCTACATCAAGACTCCAAAGAGTACTGTCGGGCTTGCGATGTATGTTAACGGACTAGGAAACCTTCGTGAAGGGATGAAATGCTGCTCAAGCCACAGATGACACTGCAACCATTCGAGAAATGGGCAATCAATTTTGTGGGGCCTATCACACCTCCAGGAAAGATAGGGGTGCGCTATATCATCACCACGATAGAGTACTTGACCCGATGGGTAGAAGCACAGCTGGTTAATGACTGCACCGCTGCTACAGTAGCAAAATTCTTGTTCGAGAATGTGTTAACATGGTTTGTATGTCCAAAAATCCTAATGAGCGACCGCATAATGCACTTCTTGAATGAAACTATTAGCGTGCTCACTAAGGAGTTCCAGATATATCATCAACAAAGTACACCGTACCATCCACAGGAAAATGAAACAGTTGAAGCTTTCAACAAGATCTTGGAGACTGTGTTGACAAAGGTATGTAATGCGCAGTGGAACGATTGGGATTTTCACATACCCACTGTGCTCTGGGCATATCGAACAATGTGAAATAAGTTGACGGGCTAGATGCCTTTCCGGTTAGTCTATGGAAAGGAAGCCATCATGCCAATGGAGTACATTGTACCCAGTTTGCGAATAGCAGCAACGACAGGCATGGTATACCACACGGATTTGGAAGAGATGATCGTGCAACTGGAAGAACTTGAGGAGGAATGGTTTCTGGCAGGATTCCATTAGCAGGTACATAAGCAGCGGGAAAAAACTTGGTATGATCACCATATCAATATGTGCACGTTCAAAGAAAATGATCTAGTATTACTCTATGACAACAAGTTTGAGAAATTCCCTGGAAATCTTCGAATGCATTGGTTGGGACCCTATGTAGTACAAGAAGTCACAGATGGGGGCGCGGTCCAGCTTGCCAAGCTGAATGGAGACCCTTTCCTAGGCAGAGTAAGTGGCAGTCACCTTAAGCTCTACATGGGTGGACCAACTGCATGACTAACTGACCGAAGGACAGTCTCACTGCTCCAGGCAGTTGAAAGAGAGCGTGGGACGTTAAAGCAGTCTATGGGGAAGCTACTCGACAATCAAGGGGCGCGTAGAATTTGCATGTCACTAGGGTCGTGGTTGTGCAGAAGGTGCTGTGCTGCTGCATGGACAAGTAGAAAGGTGATCGTTGCTGACACCATTCATGACAAGATGTTTGACTTATGGAAAAAGAGAGCAGGTGGTGGGAAATTAAGAGACACGGTACGAGCCAGATCTGGAACGATCTATCGTAGGATTAACGTTATGGCACCAGAAAGGGAGGGAACTGGCCAATTTGAATGTCAAAACGCTTATAAATCACAGGGGGGCATCCGCCGAGCAATCTGTGATTGTGAGGAAAGTAATCCAGTGTGCCTTCTCGCCAATATGGAACTGTTCATTATTTAAGCTCACGAAGTAAGCCCAAGGGTTGTGATATGGCCAATGGAGATGCAGGACTTTCGGGATAGTATGGTCACCAGCACCTCATAGAGTTCAGCACCAACGGCAGGGGATGTGCTGGAAATTCTTAGACACGAAGCAGAACTGGTCTGAATGTCGTCGCCTAACCTATGGGTTGGCTAGCGAACCATAAAAGATAAGGGAACGACTGTAAGTACGAAGAAAAAGGTTCAAATTGCAGGTAACAGTTCGTCTCTAATGCACCTTGCAGAGTGGGATCTCGTGGATAGCAACAAGTGTCTTGCAAAATTGCAACACAGGCTGCAGAAGACAGTTCATATAGGCGACCAGAAATTGGAGACTTGCTGCGTTGGCATGAAGAATTCTCGTATGTGGCACCCCAGCTAGAGCTAAAATGCTATGAAGGGGTACTCTGTGTTAACTGAGCAGAGCAGAATGATCATCATCAGTTGTGCAAATTAGTGAAGGAAATGGAGTAGGAGTTAGCAAAAGAGTTGCAGGAGACAAAGAGGGAGCAATAGCACGAAATGTGTCACTCACAGGGATGGTGGACTATGAAGCCTAGGAAGCGCGTATCGCCGCACTGACGAGTGACTCAGGATGAGTCACGACGATTGTGTTGGGGGCATGTTGGGTAGCGGAGGCCCTGTGTAATGATTTTGGGGCTTAAAGCCTAGAAGTTTGGGAAATAATATTGTAAATCTCCGAAATGTGTGGAGCGCAAAATGTAATAGGTCAAGTCAAGGGGTTGTCCGCTCAAAAATAATATAGAATAATAGGAAGTAGGTCGGTCTACCCATGGTCCGTGGACCATGGGAATGTATAAATAGAGCGAGGCTCTAAGGGTAGAAGGCATTTCTTAATGTAAGTTCGATCTGAGGTATTATGGGTTAGTAAAAGTAATCAGAGTTCTGCGTCTATAAGTTCGAGTAAATGGTGTTAGTGGGTAGATAGAGGCTTTGCAGCTATGTGTGCGGACCCCTGCAGTTGTGTGCGCAGGGAAAAAAGAAGGTTGTATTGGAAAGAAGATATTAATAAAGATAAGTTATTTTTGAAATATTGTGGATCTATTGTGTTCTGGTTTATGCATTTGTTATATGGGTTTATATCTTTTTATGATTGCACGCTCTGGGTTTTATTGTTAAATGTTTTCTTAAAGACTATAACAAGAAGATCAGATCTATAATAATTTCATTAATAAGAAAGGACACTTGCAGTCCGATAGTAGTATGGAAGTGGTGTGATGCCACGAAGCGGTTTGCGACCCCCCTCCAGACCACATTAAGACATCCCAAGGGTGCAGAAACTTGGTTCCAGCACCCTCCCTTGCTACCTCAGGTGAGACCTCAGTTTGCGCTCTGCGGGCTATTGCAAAAAGGGCTAGTAGCTGCAGGATTTGTTTGGCTAAAAACTCTTCCGAAGCTAGGTCAGGGCCCAATAAGCCAACATGTTGCATCACATTCTTGGAAGGCTTCAGATTCATTAATATCTTTATGTTTAATCATCAACAATGCAAAATTCTAACTAGCATTTATAAACCTCTTCATTTGTCCAGCGTTCACGAGAGACAAATTCAACTTTTTTCTATATGCTCTAACAATGTACTCAATCCCATATTTGAACAAGTGATACTCATTCTCATGGTGATGAAAGATGGATTTCCTATCATATAACTATGGGCTTCTCAAAACAAGTCCAAAAATGTCAAGTGGTACCACATCAAGTTCTACCTCATCAATAAAATTTGTAGTGATGGAAAATCTAAGTATGCATTTTATTGTCACTTGCAACTTGGAATTGTCACATACCCAACCCAAAGGATAAGGTTTAGGATGAGGAATGGTTTCCAAATTTAGTTTCTTGACAATGTCTTATGAAATGAGGTTTGCTTGTGAACCACTGTCAAACAAATTATCTAGCTTGTTATGTTTTACGATGACTCTAATATGGAACCACTCTATTCTTTCTCTTTCATTTTGAGTTTCATTGGTTTTTCTAGAAGAACTAGTACTTGCAATTTAATCTTTACCTTTCAATCCCATGGATGTGATTTTGTTTCATCTCCAGAATCAGATCCTAAATCTTGTTGTGTAGTTGCAACAGTGTTTTCTTTCTCCCTGTTATTAAACTTTTTGGGTCTCATCTCATGATGAATTTTCCAATAGTGGTCTTCATCATGGCTGTCTTTAGAAAAATGTTTGCATGTGATCTTTTCTCCCTCTTTCTTGAATGAATCATTCATTTTATCCTTTCCTTTGAACTTCCCTTTTCCTTTTTCTCAAAACTTGAATGACTTCTCACTAGTTTCTTCAAAAACATTTTCCCCTCTTTCTTCTAAATGAGTTGCATGTACACAAAATTCATCTAGTTTTGTAGGGTTAAACATGAGAATAATGTGTCTTAAATAACTATGTAATCCTCCAATGTATTTGAGTAGAGTATCTTGGGAGCACAATTCTATACCCAAAATCAAAGCCCTTTTCCTAAATTCTTGAATATAGCTTTGCACATTTTGACCCTTAGCTTGCCTAAATCTTTTCCAATCCATAATATATTTTTTCATGTATGATAATGGATAAAATTGCCAACACAAAATTTCAGCCTACAATCATGATGGTGAAAATTTTCAGACGCTTTAAATTCCCTCTAACACCCACTTTCCGAACATCTGGGTCATATGGGGGCCATGTGCCTAGGGGTTGGGGCTAACGGCTCGCCCCCGTCCGCTGGCCCCCAACGGATTTGTTACTTGGGTGTATTGGTTCATAAAATAGGGAGTTGAGCACTTAAAATATGTGTGCGCCTTTATTGCTAGAGGGTGTGGTCACGTTGCGACCATGTAGCCTAGTGTTGGCCCCCTCTCTGTGCCCTACGGGATGGCCCCCTCACCTACACCTCTTCCAAGGTCTTATCATGTTGGGGCTATGACTTGGGGCCGGGGCTACGCCCTGGCCCTTGGTCTGGCCCCATGGTTATGTGGGTGCAGGGACTAGGGTTGGGGCTTAGCCCCGGCCCAAGGCCAAACATAAAATGTGCCATAGTTTAAATAAAAGGTGAGATGTATATGGTTAAGTCACAATGTGTGATCTATTAGCAATGAGCCTTTCTACTTGGGCATAGGTCGCGTGTTCGACCCCGGTTCAATCCTTTCGACCCTTTAACAAAATTTTACCATGCCACGAGGAGGCCATGACACAGCCATCCATTGGCCCATGTGGCCTCCAACCATTGGTTAAAAAATATCAAATTTCGACCAATAACACTTGGAGGAAAAAATCAAACCAATATAGTTCCATTATTTTTGAGCCAATCTGGAGTGCCCAAGTGTTAGCCTGCCATTGGCCCAAAAATGTACAATCAACCTGTCAAACCTACAATATTTTTACCTATTTGGGAAAATGATCAGAACACGATATCAGGAACATACAATATTGGTTTTGAACGATTCAATTTGTGTTGGATTCAAGTAGTCGAGGTCTACGCTTTGGTATTGGTTTCAAGAACTTTTGAAATCATTTAATTTTGAGCACTTTACTAATCCCCTAGATCAGTCCTCTACCCTAGAAGCTTTTGGACCTCCAAAAGACTATTTTCAGTCAACAAATAGATGGGGGTATAGCTCCCTCACCCTTCTAACCTCAATCCATTTTGCATTATTTGGATTTGTGCCTTTGAGACCAACACGAAGGTACTCCACATTCCCTCGTTTTGAAGTTTTTGTTCTTCTGCCAAGGATGGTATCCTATTGCAATACTTTAAGAAATTTTGGAGAGAAATGTTCTATTGAAGGAATATGAACATGCTCTCCTATGTCTTCAATCAAAGGAGGCTTACCAAATTTCAAGTTATTTTCACCTCGAAGTTTTTCTTTGTTGATGAAAAGCCTTACTTCATTGCCAACTTGAAAATTGTGGCCAACACGATGTTGATTGTGTTCAACCTTGGTTTTGGCTCAACTCTTCACCAAATGTGAATGTCGTTGCCATTCACCATGCTTCCTCAAAGCCAAAACATTAGGAGACTCACAAGAATATGTATTGGAACTAATGTTCCCTTTGCCAAGTAGCTATTTCATCTACTTCTTGCTTCTTGCATTCTCTAACACTGGCATCTTGTTCAAACCAATGTTCAAAAGTGAATCATCCTACTACAAATGAACTTCATGTTGTTTTCCTCTTTTAGGAGGAAACAAATTAGATTCTTGAAACATCTTATCATGTGTGTTAACAACTTCAACTGAATCAGATTTTAATGTTGCATCACATTCTTGGAAGGCTTCAGATTCATCAATATCTTTATGTTTAATCATCAAAAATGCAAAATTCTAACTAGCATTTACAAACCTCTTCATTTGTCCAGCATTCACAAGAGACAAATTCAACTTTTTTCTATATTCTCTAACAGTGTACTCAATCCCATCTTTAAAAAAGTGATACTCATTCTCATGGTGATGAAAGGTCTATTTCCTATCATATAAGTATGGGCTTCTCAAAAGAATTCCAAAAATGTCAAGTGGTACCACATCAAGTTCTACCTCATTAATAAAATTTGCAGTGATGGAAAATCTAAGTATGCATTTTATTATCACTTGCAACTTGGAATTGTCACATACCCAACCCAAAGGATAAGGTTTAGGATGAGGAATGGTTTCCAAATTTAGTTTCTTGGCAATGTCTTCTGAAATGAGGTTTGCTTGTGAACCACTGTCAAACAAATTATCTAGCTCGTTATGTTTTACATGAATCTAATATGGAACAACTCTATGCTTTCTCTTTCATTTTGAGTTTCATCGGTTTTTCTAGAAGAACTAGTACTTGCAATTGAATATTTACCTTTCAATCCCATGGATGTGATTTTTGTATCATCTCCAGAATCAAATCCTAAATCTTGCTGTGTAGTTGGAGCAGTGTTTTCTTTCTCCCTGTTATTAAACTTTTGGGTCTCATCTCAAGACGAATTTTCCAACAATGGTCTTCATCATGGTCGTCTTTAGAACAATGTTTGCATGTGATCTTTTCTCCCTCTTTCTTGAATGAATCATTCTTATTATCCTTTCCTATGAACTTCCCTTTTCCTTTTTCTCCAAACTTGAATGACTTCTCACTAGTTTCTTCAAAAACATTTTTCCCTCTTTCTTCTATATGAGTTGCATGTACAAAAAATTCATCTAGTTTTGTAGGGTTAAACATGAGAATAATGTGTCTTAAATAACTATGTAATCCTCCAATGTATTTGAGTAGAGTATCTTGGGAGCACAAATCTATACCCAAAATCAAAGCCCTTTTCCTAAATTCTTGAATATAGCTTTGCACATTTTGACCTTTAGCTTGCCTAAATATTTTCCAATCCATAATATATTTTTTCATGTATGATAATGGATAAAATTTCCGACGCAAAATTTCAGCCTACAATCATGACGGTGAAAATTTGTAGACGCTTTAAATTCCCTCTAACGCCCACTTTCTAAACATCTGGGTCATATGGGGGCCATGTTCCAAGGGGTTGGGGCTAACTGCTCGCCCCCATCGGCTGGACCCGAACAGATTTGGCACTTGGGTGTATTGGTGCATAAAACCGGGAGTTGAGCACTTAAAATATGTGTGCGCCTATATTGCTAGATGGTGTGGTCATTGCAACCATGTGGACTAGGATTGGCCCCCTCTCTGTGCCCTAAGGGATGGCCCCTTCCCCTACACCTCTTCCAAGGTCTTATTATGTTGGGGTTGTGACTTGGGGCTGGGGCTACGACCTGGCCCTTGGTCCGGCCCCATGGTTATGTGGGCGCAGGGACCAGGGTTGGGGCTTAGTCTCGACCCAACTCCAAACATAAAATGTGGCATAGTTTAAATGAAAGGTGGGACATATATGGTTAAGTAACAATGTGTGATCTATTCGTAATGAGCCTTTCTACTTGGGAATATGTCCCATGTTCGACCCCGGTGCAGTCCTTTCGACCCCTTAACAAAATCTTACCATGCCACAAGGAGGCTATGTGGCAGCCTTCCATTGGGCCATGTGGCCTCCAACCATTGGTTAAAAAATATCAATTTTCGACCAATAACACTTGGAGGAAAAAATCAAACCAATATAATTCCATTATTTTTGAGCCAATCTAGAGTGGCCAAGTGATAACATGCCATTGGTCCAAAAATGTACAATCAACCTGTCAAACCTGCAATATTTTTACCTATTTGCGAAAACGATCATAACAAAATATCAAGAACATATGATATTGGTTTTGAATGATTCAATTTGTGTTCGATTCAAGTCGTTGAGGTCTACGCTTTGGTATAGGTTTCAAGAACTTTTGAAAACTTTTAAATTTGAGCACTTTACTAATCCCCTGGATCAGTCCACCCAAATAGAAGCTTTTGGACCTCCAAAAGACTATTTTCAGTCAACAAATAGATGAGGGCATAGTTCCCTCACCCTTCCAACCTCAATCCATTTGGCTTTGTTTGGATTTTTTCCTTTGAGACCAACATGAAGGTACTCCACATTCCCTCGTTTTGAAGTTTTTGTTCTTCTGCCAAGGATGGTATCCTATTGCAATTCTTCAAGAAATTTTGGAGAGAAATCTTCTATTGAAGGAATATGAACATGCTCTCCTATGTATTCCATCAAAGGAGGCTTACCAAATTTCAAGCTATTTTCACCTCAAAGTTTTTCTTTGTCGATGCAAATCCTTGCTTCATCGCGAACTTGAAAATTGTGGCCAACGCGATGTTGATCATGTTTAACCTTGGTTTTGGCTCAACTCTTCACCAAATGTGAATGCCATCGCCATTCGCCATTCTTCCTCAAAGCCAAAACATTACGAGACCTACAAGAATATGTATTAGAACTAATGTTCCCTTTGCCAAGTAGCTCTTTCATCTACTTCTTGCTTCTTGCATTCTCTAACACTGGCATCTTGTTCAGACCAACGTTCAAAAGTGAATCATCCTGCTATAATTGAACTTCATGTTGTTTTCCTCTTTTAGGAGGAAACAAATTAGATTCTTGAAACATCTTATCATGTGTGTTAACAACTTCAACTGAATCATATTTTAATGTTGCATCACATTCCTGGAAGGCTTCAGATTCATCAATATCTTTATGTTTAATCATCAACAATGCAAAATTTTGACTAGCATTTACTAACCTCTTCAATTGTCCAGCATTCACGAGAGACAGATTCAACTTTTTTCTATATGCTCTAACAATGTACTCAATCCCACCTTTAAACAAGTGATACTCGTTCTCATGGTGATGAAAGATGGACTTCCTATCATATAAGTATGGGCTTCTCAAAACAATTCCAAAAATAAGTGGTACCACATCAAGTTCTACCTCATCAATAAATTTTGCAGTGATGGAAAATCTAAGTATGCATTTTATTGTCACTTGCAACTTGGAATTGTCACATACCCAACCCAAAGGATAAGGTTTAGGATGAGTAATGGTTTCCAAATTTAGTTTCTTGACAATGTCTTCTAAAATGAGGTTTTCTTGTGAACCACTGTCAAACAAATTATCTAGCTTGTTATGTTTTACGATGAATCTAATATGGAACAACTCTATTCTTTCTCTTTCATTTTGAGTTTCATTGGTTTTTCTATAAGAGCTAGTACTTGCAATTGATTCTTTACCTTTCAATCCCATAGATGTGATTTTTGTTTCATCTCCGAAATCAAATCCTAAATCTTGTTGTGTAGTTGCAGCAGTGTTTTCTTTCTCCATGTTATTAAACTTTTTGGGTCTCATCTCAGGATGAATTTTCCAACAGTGCTCTTCATCATGGCTATCTTTAGAACAATGTTTGTATGTGAGCTTTTCTCCCTCTCTCTTGAATGAATCATTCTTTTTATCCTTTCCTTTGAACTTCCGTTTTCCTTTCGGATCTAAGCTAGCTACACATCAATGCAAATAGAATATATCCAGGATTCTTATAATGCAAGGATGGCGAAGCCTTCCTAAATGGGTTTTGACTATTCCTACACTTAAAGGGAGTATAGCCCTTCCAACATTGACTCAATGCCATTTGCACATGTTCAAGGGCTTATATCCCGATGAAGGAACATCCATGTATATGTACAGACCCTTCCAAGTGGGTGATCTCTTACATAGTTATTTTATGTTAATAAAAATGGTCTCTATGCCCAATGTTCCATTTTTTTTATTCCAGATCCTTATGGATCTTTTCGTTGTCTGTGGCATTTCATGAAATATTTATATTACTTACATATGTGTTGTTAATCCATATGAATGAGCATTTACCCGAAGACAAGATTCTGGTTCAGGAACATGACTCAAGTTAGTTTATTTTATACAACATTACACATTCTACTGTAGCGAATATGTTATGAATTGTGGTAATGAGCATTTAACACAACACGTCATTCCATTGCAAATGCTTACACTAGTTCAAAATTTTTACCAACATTATTCATTTTGGAGGTGCGAAATATGTGTTTATGTATTCATTTATTTATCATAACTATAAATCTATCTTTGCATAGAGAGGCATACACATGCTCATCACATTAACAATGTTTTTATAGTCCAAAAAGAATCCAAACCATTTCTACCAGAAATGAATCATAGGTTCATTAATATTTAAGCAACACAAACATATACTTACCTTAAAGTTTCATGGAAACTGAGTTTGGGACAAGGAATCTCCACCCAACCATAGATAGATGCAACCACACTTTCATCTGTCACCCCCAAGCTAGATTTCAGATTCTGAAGGGGGTGCTTTCTTAAGGGATTAGAACACCAACTGTCAATGGAAATAGGGAATCTAGAGGGCCTCTTTCTCAATCCCACCAATTGACACTACCTTCTTATTAGCACAGGGAGTCCAAAGGTTCTTGCCTCACCCAAGTGTATACATAGTGATTCACTACCTTCTAGGGAGTCCAGGATCCACTATAGCAGTAATGCAGTAATCAAGGTCTTCAATCAAGTCTTCTTATGATGTTGTTGTAGAATTGGCCTCTTCCCAAGCTTCCTAGGGCTCCAGAGCCTATTATCTCAACCCACAACCTCTATGGGACCCAAGCTATTACAGGACTCCATAGATTACATCCCAACCCACAACCTCTAGGGATCTAAGTAATTACAGGGTTATATAAATTGTCTCAACTCACAGCCCCCAGGGACCCAAGCTATTACAGGGCTACAAGGATCCAATTTCAACCCACGGCCTCTAGGGATCCTATCTCAACCCACAACCTCTAGGGAACCCAAAAATGTTACATGGCTCTAGAGACTAGCAACTCAACCCACAACCTCCAGGGAAAATGAGAGCCAATCCCCTTCTCTTCTCTCTTGTTTTGTACTTCTTGTTGATCGAACCAGATTTATCTATTTTTATATTTCTTGAATGGTGTTTCCTCTCTCCTTAAACATGAATGTGAATATCATGCCTTGCCTTCTATTCTCGTCTTGCATTTACTGCTTCATCCTTGCTTTCTTGCAATGCGTAGTTGCCCTCTTGGTTTATTGTCCCTTTTCCTTGTGAAGGTTCCCAAGTGCATGGCCTGTGTACCTTCCTTGCAATTCATTCAATTTTAAGATCTATTTCATTAATTCATGCACCAGACAACTTTTAATGGTTGTCCCAGACATTTCATATTTTCTCCACAAGAAAACCTCAACCTCCCAAGCAAGTAACCCTCCTCCACAGCTCTGGAATTTGTGTCCCTTTGACTCAATCCATTTTTCTTAATTTCACATATTTGTAAAAAATATTTACAATTCATTTATGATAGAACCATGGGTGGGTGTAGGTTTTAACCCCATATAGAAATTACCCGCATACGAATTCTAAAACATAGAAAATAAACAATGCGAGAGAATAACACATAAAACACATATATACAAAGATTTTCCCCTGGATCCCAAAACTGGGACTACCAGCTTGATTTTTCATTATGTTCCTTTCAATGTTATAATACATATTTACACGTGCCGAAGCATCCAATACCATGGACCATGGAAAAACCATCGTGTCCAAAAAACATGTGCGAAAATCATGCACAAAACCATAGGTGGGTCTGCCCAACCTAACATAGGTTCCAAAAAAAAAATTTTCTGAGGCACTACCCCAAACCCCATAAAGTGGGGTTACGAGTACACCTCAAACCCCTTTTGACCCCCCCGCTACACAATCGGCGCATTGAGGGGGGCTCCTCCCCCCCCTCTAACCCCTCGGTTAACTACGTGGGCTAGTTGTGGAAAGAATATAACACAACCCAACAGTGGGGTTGTCACAGGATGTTGTAATAGCAGACGTTGTAAGAACAAATGCCATAACAACTATCAATGTTAAATTTGTTGAAAATGTTATAACCGTTGATGATGTAACATCCATTACTGTTGAAAATGTTGAAATTGTTGTAAAGATGATGTTATAACAACTGCTACTATTTAAAGTATTGAAATAGTGACCATTACATTGAATGTTATAATAGTAGATGTTGTAAGAATAGATGCCATAACAGTTGTCAATGTTAAATCTGCTGAAAATGTTGTAACAATTGATGTTGCAACACCCATTTAGATCCCTTCAACTTAGTAGTATCGGCACTTTTCAGCAATTTAAAGAAGTCTTTCTTAAAAGATGGCGTTATAGCTATTTTATCATTATATTTCATATATATATATATACACAAACACACTAAAAGAAAAGGGAGATATAGGGAATCTTTGAGCCAAGCTTTTGTAAAATTTTGTGCTATATATACACTACATTTCCACACTCAAGTAAAGGGATGGTCAATGTTTTCTTTCAATGTTAAGTAGCTAGATGTAGTAAATGTGTTGAAGATGAAATGGTTATGGGGAATGAGACTAGATTCAACTCCAGGTGGAACATAAGGATTAGCAAGAATGGCACAAGTGCAATCGAAATTGGTAGCGTGTAATCTCTAGTTGCAAGAAGTGATGAAAGGGAGATTTTTTTGTCTATGTCACTTCCTAGAGAAACTTTTGTGTTTGAAGCTCACATGTAGAATAGCTAGGACATAGAGGGATCATTCCAGCCTAGGCTTAGGCTTATAGGTCAAAACAATTCAACGACTTGTGGGATGATGAAATAAATTGACTTTAGTCTAAGAATGAAGGCAAGGAAGGTGGCTTAGAGGTGATATAGGGTTGTCTTAAAGGGTTGCTACAGGTTTGCACTAAAATTGTAAGTTGATTGTTCATTGCATCTTATACAGGGTAAAAAATTTCCATATAGATGATTGTTGCAAATTATTCATGCTTTCCTAACAGATTGAGAACATATTCAAGTTAGAGTTCTCTAGGGATAGTAATTAGGGGTCAAAATCAAAATCACGATAGTCCATGGAATCTATGAATTTCCATTGGTCACTTCATAGATTGCGCATGATGAACCTCTATTTGTTGGTGAATCTATGGATTTTAGATGTTGCAGCAATTCTAAACTAAATAAATTGAAATTCCTTATGAAATAGCTTCTTATTGATGAATTATAATGTTGGAATCAATTTGGAATTATGCTTGAAACCTAGTACAAAAATAGTCGATTATGCCCTTTTTTTATTAAGAGCATTGATCACAACAAATTTTTCTTTTGGTCAATTGTATACAAGTTGAAGGTTGAACATTGGTTACGTGAATTACAACAATGCATCATGGGTAGGATCCTTTAACTCGCTTGGACTAACAAAGGATCCTTGAACTCGACTTGACAAAGTTTTGGTTTTGTAAATGAATTGCATTGAAAACTGATTAATGAATTGCATTGGAAACAATCATTGAGTTTTAGAGACATCATTGTTTTCTTTTATATTTATTTTCACAATGATCCATGTTGATGAGATAAACAGGCCATAGGCCTACTATTTATGGATCATATGTTATCAAAGCAACTGAATTTGTAGCCTTGAAGGAGATGTAGCACCTTGAGGAGAAAATTGAGGGGGTAGAAAGCCATTTCAACTTGCTTGTCAAAATTTGAAAGTGGGAATCCAAAGAGGTGTTTCTTCCACTCAACACTACACTAGCACTCGAGGGATCAAGAAAAAAAATTGAGAAGCACAAACATAGTCAATAACTTCTACTATTGAAACTACTGAAAAAATGACCATTACAATGGATCTTATAATAGTAGATGTTGTAACTGTTGAGAAATCTAGGGAATAGAGATTAAGATATTTCTCTTCTAGTAGTAACTACTTGTGAGTTATTTTTACTTCTTTATATTATGATCTTCTTTTATATTAGGTTATTAGTTTTCTTCTTCATCAAACAACCACCAATGCATAAACCATAAAGTGATAAGGGACACAAAATATAGGCTATAATTCAGGGCCAAAACCTCTCACTCCTTGAGAGGAAAACCTAAACAAATTCTTCTTCTTATATAGATTCCAATTGATGAATATGAAGATCAAGACCCTTGACCTAGTTTCCACTCCAAGACCAAAACACAAGTTCTCTTGATGAGATCCTTTGACAACGAAAATAAACCTTCTGCTCTTTCTCCTTTTCTCGGCCCCACTTCTTCTTTGACCTTCTTCAGCTTCAAACCTTTGGCCTCCCTTCTAGACTTGAACTTCTTCTTTTTTCGGCCTTCCTTCTGCTGCAAGAAAACTCGGTGGAGATAATATGATTATGCTCCTCTTTTCTGTTGTAAGTAAACTCAGTGTATTCTTCTTCTACTGTAAGTAGGCTTAGTGGAGATTAATATAAACCCATAAACAAATCAGAGAGGAGCTCAAATTATACTCCTCTTTCCTCTGTTGTACTTCGTTGTACTTGCTTCACTTTTTGCTTCAGACTTGATCACCTTCATATTATTTGCAGACTTCATACTTCCTACTCTACCTCACACTTCAGACTTCCTACTATACCTCGCATTTAAAACTAAAATCACCAAAATTATGCTATGAAATTTCTTTGTTGAAATGGAACGTGAGCTGGCTAATTATATTTGTATGTTCATGTATATAAGCCGCCATGATAGTAAGTGAACCAATGTGTCCTTTGAGAAGATATTTTTATTTCTTTGAAGCCGACTTGTAGGAGGATGCTAGTGCTTATCTTGGAGGGTTGTTTGACACTTCTGTTGACTTATATACAAATGTATCATTCCCGAGAATGGTCCGTCATGACACTGACTCTATTTGACTTTATGGACAATCCTAAAGGCTCACAATGGGAGCCATTACTAAAAAATAAATTTCTTTCTCGTGAAACCCATGAGACAAGCATTACAATAATAATTTTATTTTTCTTATTTCATCAATTAGATAAATAAAAATTACACATGGAATTATGAAGACAGAACCTAGTTACTTTTCAACACTCCCTCTTAACTGAGGTATTCATAGTGGTACTTGGTCATTCTCAATCTGAATAATTTCTCATAAGAAGAATTGGATTGATAACATATATGTATAACATCATATCAACCAACATTGTCACACAATAAGGCCTTGACTAACAACTCTATCTCTCCATGAAATCTTAGCACAATGCTAGCGAGACCAATGATGTATAGACACCCTCATCATTGTCTCTCTCGGAACATAACCCAACCAGGTTCTCAGGGTGTGTTCCACCAAGAATATTCTTATCTTGGATTCCCAATCCTTAAATTATATTGGTCCTAAATGACTACTCTTATCTTAGATTCCCTAATACATCCTCAAAGAGCATCAGATGCCAGGTTCTTACTCAATCTCCATTTTTTCTTCCCAAGTGAAGACAATAATGGTGTATCTATATCTCCCTCTTAATTAGGTAGGACATATTTATTCCAATAAAAGAATGTACTCATTCCTGTAGAAGGAATATACCTAAGCTCCCTCTTGGCTTAGGAATTTCCAAGTTTCTTCCAAGTAAGAAACTTGTTTCTAGGCTCCCTCTTAATTAGGGACCTTCAGTAGCTCCTCAAGTGGATATGATTGGACAACCAGATGCTTGAAGAACTCCTCCTCATTATGTCATGAACTTCTTTTTGTTATATAGGAGTCTTCATGTTTGGGACTTCTACATAGGGCGTCGACCATCCATCACTTTCATTCATGAGTTAGCCATGTCATCAATGAAAAGTGATCCATTAGTCCATATACGGCCTTCCTTCATGCCATGTTTCCTTCTTCATGCCATGTTTACTTAAGGATATTTCATCTTACTACATGTGCATCGGTGGTGGAAGACATCCATAGATCTTCCCTTGGCAGCCCTGCATAAACATATCTAGATATCTATTAAAAAAAAGGAATGAACATTAAAATCAACATTACCTTTTTGATCATCTTTCATCATGACATCTACAAGTTCACATCAATATCTTGCATACATATTGACACATCTCCCAAAGATATGTATTTTCAAGGGTCTCTTTCTTTTTCAAACTTCATCAGAGTCTTCATATATTCCATGGAGATATCCTAGTCAAATCTTCTTGATATTTCGGATGTTGATTTCCTTTACCATGGTTGCATATTCCATGATCTCTTCCTTCCTTTCATAAAACATCTCATTCCCAGGAGCTTCCATTCAGATTTCTTCAATTGTTTTCAACTACCTCTTACTTCATATGAGGACATATTATGTTGATTTCATCTAGTGAATGTGTGACCCATGCATTCATGCATTCCTTTGAGGGAGGAGATCCTTTCTTTTGATCATTCTCTCAAGATAGAGAAATGATCCACGCTACCTGCAACCATATAACATGACTTCCACAATATCAAATGTAAGCATACATACCTCATTTTTCCTTTGGGTAATGTAGACTTGCTACTGCAACTTCCTTGATTGAAAGAGATTCAATCCCTTGAACTGCTTCAATTTTATGTCATCATTCCACCATCCCATGAACTCCAAAATATTGGAATTCTTGATGAACACTTTCTTTTCCTCATGATCGTTGAACCTTTCAATGAATATTCCATCAAAGAATCTTGAGGATCTAAAGTATCCCCATCAACAGATGTATGATGAACCTTGTACTAGATGACCTTTCCACTTGTGTTTTCAATGAGATTTCCAAGAGCTATATCCTAATTGTATTTCATCATTTTATATGATGATTTCCTGATCTCTTGCTTCCAATGCTTCTATGATGTCTTGATGCATGCTATTTAGTGAATCATGATAACCATATCTTACAATAGAAGACTTAGGAATTTGAAAAGAACTTTGTTGAGGAATATTATCTCAATCATAATAGTTATCTCTTACTTCCTCTATCTATCACTTATTCTTTTCATCTTCCTCCACTTCTTCGGTGATCTTCCTCTTTTTTTATTGTCCTTCTTGAGCTAAGGAAAGTCTCTTTTGTAGTGCCCACATTCTTGACACCCATAACATTGGATTTCAGCCATGTTCTTTTCTATTTATGAGGACCAAACTTTCCAATTTGTCCCTTTCTTCTTGTCATTGCAGCATGAGCTTGATTTTTCTCACCTGATCCCACATCATATTTGCCTTTAGTATAGATTCTTCAATCTTGCATAGTGACCATAGATCCTGGAATGGAGTAGCTTATTTCTTCCCATAAATACTTGAAGTAAATTTACCCATTCCTTTGATAGTGCATTTAATACCATTGTAGTCATTTCACTATCAGACATGAATTCTTCCAGTTCTTGTAGTTGATCCTAGATCTCATATATCCTCATAAAGTATGAGGCCATTCCATCTTCCTTAGACATTTTCAGCTTGTATATTTCTTTCCTTAATGAGATGACTTCTCTAGCAGGGCTTATGGAATACAACTCTACTTTCATAGATTTATTTTGAAGTTGTGAGTTTAGATACATATATGGGAATCCTTGATGGGTTCTATGAGAATTCTTTGATCCCTAACTTCCCCTTTCATATACTTGGCAAGGGTTTGAGAATCTTCCTCTCCTGGTTTTGTGATAGATCCTTTGACATGATCCATGACCGCTTTTTCAATGAGATTTAGATCTGTCCTTTTCTTCCATCTAAGATAGTTTGAAGCCCCAACCAATTTGTTGCTTTCCTTGCAAAAAGACATTTTGATAGATTCAGATAAGGTCATATACTTACTTGATAGGATGATCCTTTCTCCTTGTTGCTTCTTTGATGTTGAGGATGATATAGAGAATAGAAAAATTCTCCTTGATGAAGGTAGTTTTCTTCAAGAGTGATCCTTGATCCCATAGAGAGTGGGATGACACTACCTTTTGATCTAGCTTCCTTTGGATGAATAGTCTTAAAATCACTTTAACTTGAGTAGATGTAGGGTTTTGGCCTTCTCCCTCTTGGTGATGATCCCAATACTCATGTCTAGACTTCTTTGACCTAATATCTTGATGTCAAGATGATATTTCCTTTGATGCCTTCCTTGGGATTTGATCCTTGAGTATCCCTTGATAAGATTCCCTTCATTGACTTAGTCACCTTAGCTCTCGTACCATGTTGAGAAATCTAGGGCATAGAGATTAAGATATTTTCTTCTATTATTAACTACTTGTGAGTGCTTTTTAATTTTTTATATTAGGATCTTCTTTTATCTTAGTTTATTAGTGTTCTTCTTCATCAAACAACCACCAATGCATAAACCATAAAGAGACAAGGGACATAGAATATAGGCTATCATCCAAGGCTGACACCTCTCACTCCTTCAGAGGAAAACCTGAACAAATTATTCTTCTTATATAGATTCCAATTGATGAATACCAAGACCAAGATGACCTAGTTGTTACTTCAAGACCAAGACACAAGTTCTCTTGATGAGATCCTTCGACAATGACATTCAACCTTCTACTCTTTTTCCTTTTCTCGGCTCCTCTTCTTCTCTGAACTTCTTCAGCTTCAAACCTTCAGCCTTCCTTCTAGACTTTACCTTCTTGTTATCTCGACCTTCTTTCTGGATTGTACCTTCTTGTTTTGGACTTCCTTCTCCTGCAAGAAAACTTGGACTGTGCTCCTCTTCTTCTGTTGCAAGTAAACTCGGTGGAGGTAATATGATTGTGCTTCTCTTTTATACTATAAGTAAACTTAATGTATTCTTATTTTGCTATAAGTAGGTTCGGTGGAGATTAATATAAACCCAGAAAAAAATCAGAGAGGAGCTCGAATTATACTCCTCTTTCCTTTGTTGTACTTGCTACACCTTTTGCTTCAGACCTGGTCACCTTCATATTACTTGCAGACTTCAAACTACCTACTGTACCTCTCACTTTAGACTTCCTACTATACCTCGCATTTTAGACTGTAATCTCCAAAATTCTTCTATGAAATTTTTGTGTTGAAATGGAATTTGAGCTGGATATTTATAGTTGTATGTTCATGTATATAAGCCGACATGACAGTGAGTGAGTCAATGTGTCCTTTGAGAAGATAATTTTACTTCTTTGAAGTTGACTTGTAGGAGGATGCTAGTGCTTGTCTTGGATGATTTTTTGACACTTCTATTGACTTATATACAAATGCATCATGCCCAAGAATGGTCCTTCATGACATTGACTCTCTTTGACTTTATGGCCAATCCTAAAGGTGCACAATGGGAGCCATTACTAAAAATAAAATTTATTTCTTATGAAACCCATGAGACAAGCATTACAATAGTAATTTTATTTTTCTCCTTTTCATGAATTACATAAAATCTTAATTACACATGTCATTATGAAGACTGCACCTATTTATTTTCAACAGTAACAACAGATGTTGTAACAATTGATGGGGTAGAAAGCCATTTCATCTTTCTTGTAAAATCTTGAAAGTGGGTAGCCAAAGAGGTGTATATGCCACCCAACACTATACCAACACTTGGGGTGTTGAATATTTTCTTGCTACATTGAAAATTTCAAAAACAAATTGACTTTATCGCAATTTCTAATAGTTTGTGCACAAATCTATAATTCCACAATATATTTTTTTGTTTTCTTTTAATAAATAAAATGTCAAATCGTTGCACACTAACTACCATGCATTTTCTATTGGTGGTGATTGATGTTGTTGATTAGTGGTTGTCATTGATGTCAACCCAAGTAGCACCAGGGGCTACCCCGATCTTGCAAGGGAATTTTGACTTGAAAAATTACTCTATTTTTGAGTCAAGGATCTTCTAGATGGATTCTACTCATCAATATTTTTTCGTTGATATTTGGAACGCCAAGTAATTCTTCACGGTTTGAGAGATATTCATGTTTGAAGTTAGTAACCCCAGTTAGTGGGCTAAAACCCTATGGGGTTGTGGCATGGAACTCATAATTGGTTGTGCTCATTGAATAGTCAATAATTAATAAATATTTTTTGCCCCTAAAATCCCTCCAGGGTTCACTTGTTGAGGACTCTCTCAACTCAAGACATTCATATAAATAATGATCCTCATATCCTCCTCTCGTAGGGATTTCTTGGCTTCAAACAGGTCATTGTGGAATTTTCGCTATAAATTTTTTTCTGCGAAGCTTCAGAAGCTGAAATTAAAACTAGTTTTATAAGAAATCTTGATGAACCTCATGACCAAATTTCAGATCTTTTTTCACTATATTTTTGGAGATATGATCTGAGGAAGTTAAAGTTTTTGCAGGCTCCCAAATTCCATGTAAAACATGTGACGTTGGGAAAATAATCACAAATTTCTCTATGAGCATTGGATTCATATTTCATAAATAGTCATAGAAAGAGGACAAACTTTAGTTTGTTGAGTATCATTTTCAGGGCCAAAGCGCGCAACAGTGACACATGGAACTTTGTACAAGTTCGCTCTACTAAACTAGTATATAATCAGGTCATCGTGGGAGATTGGGCATAATTTTTTCTTGAAGACTCCAATATTGATTAGAACTATGGGGTTGGAAAGAGGACTCATATGACTACCATAGGACGAAATTTCAGACCCTGGAGATCCGAAATTACATAGATACAACAGATTCAATATCGAGCTCCTAGAAGGCAAGAAAAAGCATGCATTGAAGGATCACTGCAATAAGGAACACACATCAGTAGTCAAGGGTAAGTCTCCTACAACAAGGTATGTATGATTAGTGTTTACATTTTAATTTAGAGTATCATCTATGACATATGTTTTTTCAAGACAACGTAAGTATATACAGTGTCTCGGTTATATCTCTATGTCTCTATATGTCACAATTAGTTTTTCGAATGTCCTATTCTTGATACTACACATTTTATGCTACATATTCTTTATGCTACACCAAGTTTGCTAAATCTATATGATGTTGTAAGTTCATGTTAATTGTCTTGTCATAGTTGATAGAATGGTCTTTGTTGTTGTACTTATAACTTGGTCCATCACAAGTCGAGGGTTTGCATCAATTTTTATTGTATATATATTTAGGTCAGTTTTGGATATAGTATTGCATAGAGTCTAGGCCTATATCGAGAGTGGGAATCTTTGTCTACTGCTACAAAAAGTCAACAACAAAAGTGACACGCACACTTCAGGTTCGCATTGTAATTTTTAATTTGTATTTATTCATTATTATGCACTTACATGTGTTTTGCAGGTAGAGGTAAGTTGAAGGGTATTTTGTTTTGTTTTGGGATTGGTTTCACTGGGAAAATTTTTCATGCAGGTAGAAGAAGATTCAAGTACAACTTCAAGAAAGAATTCAAGAGTAGAAGTATCAAATCAATGGAAGCATTGCAGCGAGACGTCCTTTGAATACATGACAGCGATTTGTATATTGTGAAAAAGTGTCAAGGACAAGAGTCATCATTGTAAAGTTGTAAAAAATACATTTGTAAAAGCGTCATCATTAGAAGAGTCATTATTGTAAAAGAGTCAATATGCCTAGAGTCGAAAAGGCATTATTGGGAGCTATAGGAGTCTCTGTTGGGATGATGTCATGGTTGGGTTGCAGGTCATAGTGTGATTGGGTGTTCGGTCAAAATCATTGTAAATCATATTTTATTGTGGATCATTGTCCCTGATACGGGAATCCACACTCTTGTCTCATTTCAGTCATTATAGGGTGGTAGGGAGGTGCTAGGTTGGTGCATGAAGTCGCCTACAAGTTGGAGCCTGTGAACACTTTGGGGTGGTAGGTTGGTCTAGGATGTTGGGGCATCCATTCAGTTGACTATTGAAGGAACTAGGGCGTTGGGGCATCCTTCCAGTGGGAGCTGGAGAAGAATTCTTTTCTAGAATTATAGAAAGTTGTTGCTTTCATTTTAGTTGGGGCTGAAGATTAAAGAATTTATTACAAAAGCGTTTGATGGTTTTTGACCCAGAGGGGGTTTTCCACCTAAGATTGTTGTGTCTACTGTGTTCTTTAATTTATTGTTATTACTGCATAAACATTAATAATAATTGAAGATTAATTAATGCTCTAAAAAGATTTAAAAGTGATAATTGGTAAGGAATATTGATTCACCCCCCCTCTTAGTATTTCCAATAGATGCTTTGATGATCAACGAATTTTGTTCTATTGCCCCCCCTTGCTTGGTGGACATTTAACGAGGGGGGGTGCATAAAAAGTTGTTTTTCCAAAACAACTTTTGCAATGCGGCAACGACATGTGAATTTCACATCCACCTCTCTCATTACCACTTACCACCTACCCCTTGCACAAGAAATCATTCTTAGTTTTCGATAATAAATATCACCCGCCACCATTTTATTGACAATTTTCCACTTAATTCAAAATATTGTTTGTCATTTAATTATAAATATTCCCCTTATCGGAACATTCACTCCATTGCATTCTCACTCTTGTTCATAATTTAATCACTCCCGCCTTTGTCTGTCCCCTCTCACCTTTCCTTCAGTCGTCAGACATAGAGAATCAAAGCATAGAATTACAGAAAGCCCTTAGCGACAACTCAGAAATATAGTGTGTGATACATCTTACAAGTAATTTTTTTCCTTGCTACAAGTTGATTGTTCAAAATGAGTTCAACTAAAGGAAAATAGTCTCAAGGTTTATCTGAAACCTTGACAAAAATTGATGAGTTACCTTTAGTTGATATGGAAAGAAGAATAGAAGATACAAACTCAAAGTTTAATCTATATGAATTGCAGAATTGGGCTTCCCAAAAGTTTCAAGATAATAGTGATGAGTTTTCTTTATGGGAGTCCTTTTTACCCTAGTTTATATTTCCTCAAACTCATCCTTTTTCCAGAATTTGTAGTATGGTGTGCGGACAGGTACTTACCTAGTGAGAAAACCATAATTTCTCAAAATGGTGAAACCTTGTTTTCTGTAAATTTTGAGTCCATTTTCAAAGCCTTGTGAATATATTTTCCCAATTTTTTGCACCCATTCTCTAGTCCAATTCTCTTGGAAATATATCATAAGTTAACTTTTGAAAAATGAGTGATTATTTTTTAATTAATGAAGCCTGAAGGGACTGGTATTCCCACTCACAGTCTGCCTTACCCTTCATCAATGTTTCCAGAATTTTCAAGACAAATCATATCCATTTTATGTTGTATTTTAGGGTATCAGAGTGATGAGAAAGTGGATGAAGTAGTTCTATATTTTCTATCAACTTTTTGTCCAAATAAGAAACCACAAATCTTATTCAATTTCAGCTAGTTTTTATCTGAGGTCATTCATGACCAGTTTCTTAAATTTGGAGTTGAAAAATATTTTAAATATCAAGCATTCCTAGGTATTTTTTTTGGTATTATCAATCAGATAGATTTCCAATACAATTGCAAAAGCAGGATATTCAATGGAATCAATGGTTTTTTATTCATCGGACGTCCTTGGTTAGAAGGAATTTTGAGGAATTTTCCTTCACTTATTTTGTGAACAAATTTCTTCACATATGTTACATTCTATTGATTAGTGATAGTCCTCCCAGAATTTCACCTGAAATAAAAAGGATTATGTAGCTTAGTGAACAAACAAGGCTTGGTGATTGGTATTTGTACCAACATTTTACAAAAATTAGATTGTATGGGTGTGAACTTCCACCTTATCAGTTGCCAGTTTTTTTTCCTATGCATATTTTTTCGCTTGAATTCATCAAACAAAGCCTCAATGTAGATCAAGTGCATTTTTTACCTAGAAGGAAACAAACCTTGTTTAAACTGAAGGCATAGGTAGGGCCATTTATAGTGAATTAGAGGTCAGCAGACAAAGAGGTGGAACAATTATTGGCACAAATGAAGTTTAAATTGGGGTTTACTTGGCCATATGACCCCATTGGGAGAATTTCAACGATCAGAGTTTAGCAAAAATCCCCATCTTATTTGCATGTTTCCAAGCTTGAGATAAAGAACTTTGCTAATAAGGACACCTGGGAGGAAAAAACTTTGCAGGAAGCGACCGAAGAACAAATTTTGGAGTAGCCAGTAGGAGAAACAAATTTGGTTACACCTCCAATGGAAGAAAAAGAGCTTAAGAGGACAGATCAAATCTTATCAGAGTTAGAAATGGAACAATTCAGAGTACACTAGATAAAGAAGACAAACAATATGGAGGGAGCGGTATCAAAATCTGTCTCATCCAACATTTATTCAATAGCTACAATTGTTTCAAGTGAGCCTATTTTTAGAATTCAAGAATTGGATCTGGGGACAAAAAAATCTTCTCCTTCTCCTTCTTTTGACCAAAACATATTTGTTGCTTTGAGGCTTCTGCAATTAGTGCTTTGTGTGCTGTTTTCTTTCGGAGTTCTCGCATCCATGATTTGTTTGTATCGACGTTTCGATCCTCCACTGTGGCTCATCATTAGGATAGATCAGTAATTGTGTAGGACATATCTCCTTGGATTTGAATAAATAGGGATGAGAGATGCACAGGGAAAAGCTGGCTTTGCCAGACTTATTTTGTAATTTATTTTATTTTATTTTATTTTTAATTATTTTTATAAAAATAATTTAAAAATAAATAAATAAATAAAAATAATAAATAAATAAAATAATAAGTAAATAAATAAATACAAAATAAAACATTACAAAATAAGTCTGGCAAAGTCGGCTTTTCCCTGTGCATCTCTCATCCCTATTTATTCAAATCCAAGGAGATCTGTCCTACACAATTACTGATCTATCTTGATGATGAGACATGGTGAAGGGCTCGAAACGTCGATACAAACAAATCATGGATGCGAGAACTCCGGAAGAAAACAACACACAAAACATATTTTCTAAGTTTTTGGAAATGAAGAAAAAGAAAGAGGCTTTGAAGGCAATAACTTTTACCGAGTTTGGAACCCAAATTCTTCCAGTAAAAACAGGTTGCTTTCAGCGCTTGATACCGACAAAGATGAATTTAAGTCAGCATTTCTTGAACCTAAAGTTTCTGCTCCTAGAGCTGCTTGAGATTATAAGACTTTTGTTTTATATTTTAATACTAAACAGATCCATCCTATAGATCAGATTGATCTACATAGACAAATTGGTGAGATGATTTATTCCTCTCTCACTAGTTCTACTTCAAATGTATCAAAATTGTATAATTATTTGAATAATACTATTGCAGAACTTAAAATGGAAAATACTTCTTCTCTAGTAAAGGATGTTAGGATCAAATCAATGGAAGACCTTGTAATTAAATTAGGTTTGGATCCCAAAAATGTGGATGCAACTCAAGAGATTTGTAAGAAAAAAAATGAAGATATTCAAGCACTTAGAAGATAGTTTAAGTTGTTGGTATGCACTTGACCTACGATAAAACCAGAACACCAGAAATATGAAACAATATGGCCCGAAACACAGAAATATCACATGAAATGAGACAAGATGCAAAGATATTTTCTTATTCATAAGCATAATATAATTTTCACTTGCCTCTTCGAGAGGGAAACCTCAAACAGAGCAGAGCTCAATGACAATAAGACTTGATACTTCTTTCGTTGCTATCTAAGAATATTTATAGCTTTATGACATCCAAAACCCTAACTACTAGTGGTCCCTTGCATAACTTGGGTTAACCACTTTATTGGATAACTATGACCCATTTATAACTAATTGTGGTTCCTTTTATATAATGCAGTTCAACCACTTACAATTCTTATTAATGCGGATAACCACTTACGGGATTTATAGACTCAACTAACTAACTATGACTCTGATGAGGCTTATTACATGAATAACGGAGTTAGGGTTGGACCCTAACATGCCCTCCCCCATCAAAAGAAACCTTGTCCTCAAAGGCTGAAGCTGCAAAATTACTGAAGAATATTGGTTGGTTCCCATATCGCATCTTTTGAAGAGGTACCTTTCCACTTGATGAGTACTTCCTTTATCGTGTGACCGCGGAGATGTATTTCACGAGTATCAAGGATCTGTTTAGGTCAGAGCCATAGTGAACCTTCCTCATTCAATTCTGGCAGACCGATTTGAACCCTGTAATTGTTCCCCACAACTTTCTTGAGGCATGATACATGGAACACTGGTGGATTTTTGAAGTAGTTGGCAGGGCCAATTTGTAAGTGAATCATCCTATACACTGAAGTACCTGATAAGGCCCATATAATTTTGGGGCTAGTTTCTAGTAGCCCTTTTCTTTGGGACAAGTCTGCTTATAAGGTTGGAGTCACAAGAACACCTAGTCACCTACTTGAAATGACCTCTCTAAAGGATGTTGGTCAGCCTATTTCTTCATTTGATTCTGAGCTCGATGTAGATTATCTTTGAGATGAGAAGTCATGGCGGCACGGTTCTAGAGGAGATGATCAGTTGAGTGTACATTGGAAGATTCGGGGGTATAAGAAGCTGGTGAAGGTGGTAGTTTTCCATACACTGCCTCATAGGGTGTCATCTTTTTGGATTCATGATAGTTAGTACTATACCACCATTCAGCGAAAGGAAACCATTGTACCCATTTATGTTTCTTTTCTGAGGTGAAGCACCACAAATAGGTCTCCAAACATTTGTTGACAGCTTTTGTTTAACCATCTTTTGGGGATGATATGATGTACTCTTTTGGAGGTGTGTGCCCTTTAGCTTGAAAAGTTACTACCAAAAATTGTTGGTGAAAGTGGGGTCTCGATTAGACACAATGGAAGTCGGCATGCCATGGAGTTTGAATATTTTGTCCATGAAAACCTGATCCAACAAATTTTGGGTAAATGGGTGCAGGAGGGTGCAAAAATGAGCATATTTGGAAAGTCTGTCAACAACCACCATGATGATAGATTTGCTGCCTAATTTTGGGAGACGAATAATGAAATCCATGGAAACATTTATCTAGATAGAAGAGGGGAGTGGAAAGGGTTGTAAGGTGTCCAGTAGCTTGATCATTTCCCCTTTGTTGCATTGACACACTTCACATTCATCTACAAAAGTAAGAATTTCATGCTTCATGCTGGTCCAAAAGAAAGAGTAACAAGCGCGTGCATAAGTATTTTGAAATCCTGAATGTCTAGCAATGGGAGAGGAGTGCATCTCTTCCAAGATACAGGGTTTGTGGGTGGAGGTCGGAGCCAACACCACCCTACCCTTATAGCGGAGAAACTTATCCTTCCAAGAGTAATTCTCTGAGGAATTAGGATATGCTTGTAATTTCTTAATGAGTTGGGACAGATAAGGGTGGGATAACAATTCATGATAGACTTCTTCAATCCAATCTGGTATGGGTAGAGAGAGGGATAACAAGGTGCCCTCGTCCTAAAATGACATGATAAGGCATCAACCACTACATTGTCATGCCCCTCCTTTTAAATTATCTCATAATCATATCCCAACATTTTTGCAAGCCATTTATTTTGTTGTGGCAATGATAGACGTTGCTTTAGAAAATATTTGAGACTACGATGGTCAGTATGGATTTGGAAATGATGTCCCAATAAGTATGGTTTCCAAGTGTCTACTTCATGTAATCTGACCATCATTTCTTTCTCATATGTATAGTGACCCAGATTTTTTCCACTGATTTGTTGATTGGTGAAAGCCAATGGTCTACCTTCCTGCATTAATACAATGTCAATGTCCGTAGCCGAAGCATCACATTTAATCACAAAAGATTTGGTGAAGAATGGTAAGGCCAATATTGGAGTGGATCACATGGCCTGTTTGAGAGCCAAGGAGGCCTATTGAGATGCATTAGTCCAGAGAAATGAATTTTTCCTGAGAATATTAGTGAGGATTTTGGAAATGCATCCATAATTGTTGGAAAATTTGTGATAGTAGCCCGTGAAACCCAAGAATCCCTACAAACTCTTCAAGGTTTTTGGTTGGGGAAATTCTTGCATTGCCTGAATATTTTTCAGATCAAGCCTTACTCTTTCACTACCCATAGTGTGTCCCAAATACTCTGCTTCTTCCATGCAAAAGGAGCACTTGGATAATTCAACAAACAATTTTTGATCTTGGAGAAATTGAAAAATCTGGTCAACATGATGAAGGTGTTTGTCCCATGTTATGTTGTAGATGAGAATGTCATCGAAAAAGACCAGGACGAATTTTCTGAGATATGGTTTCAAAGGTTGGTTCATGAGGCTCTGAAAAGTGGATGGAGCATTACAAAGACCAAATGGCATGACTAGGAATTCATAAAGGCCTTCCTGAGTTCGAAAGGCTGCCTTGGGAATTTCAACTTCCTTCATGTGTATTTGGTGATAGCCCAAGCAGAGGTCTAGCTTGGTAAAACATTTAGCACCATACATTTCATCAATTAGATCATCAACTAGTGGAATAGGAAATTTTTCCTTGAAAGTGAGCTTGTTAAGGGCCCTAAAGTCGAGACACATGTGTCATTCTCCATCTGTATTTACAACCATGGCCATTGGAGATTAATAAGGGTTGGTTTTGGGATGAATAACACTGGCTTCAAGGTTTTCCTTGATGATTTTTTCAATTTCATTCTTTTGTGCAAAAGGATATCAATATGGGCATACAGTTGGTGGCTGGGCACATGGGAGAAAAGGGATGCTATGATCATGTTCACCCCTAGAGGGTGGGAGATCCTTAGGTTTGTCAAAGATTCACTAGTGGTGATCTAATACTTGTTGCATATCAGGATGAATATGACGAAGAGTGGATTCAATGGCCTAGATTGTTGATGAATCTAGGGCATCTAAGTTAGAATGATAATATTTTGATGATGATAACAATTTTTGAAGTACTTTTTACTTTTCTTATTAACACAATATTCTCTTATTATTATTGGTGTGTTCTCTTACTTCATCAAAAAGTTACCAAAAACAAAAGGAGACAAGAACACAAGATTTTGGCTCTCATCCAGGGAAAAAACTCTCTCTCCTAGAGAGGAAAACCCTTCTGCAAATTTCTCTTATTGAAGCTTCAACTCACAAATTCAAAACCCTAGAACCTTGACCTGTAGATTCTCCAAGCACAAGACACAATCTCTCTTTTGTACATTTCCTTATGTTCTTCAATTGAAGCCTTATTATTCACTGCACCTTGATCTCTTTCCTCACACTTCTTTCAAAAATTGATAGGACTTTCCTTCTCTCCTTTTTTGGCAACGACAGAAACCCTAGGTCTCCTTAGAGACCTCTTCTTTGGTCCCTTATTTTTCCTTCACTTGGTAATCTTCCTTCTCTTTGATACTTAGACTAGAGAATTGAGGCTCTTTTTTTGGTATATCTCTGAGTTAGAGGTTGATCCTCTTAACCCTACTGCTGACCTAATTTCTTCACACGTGTGGCTAATATAGGGCTTGAGATAGACCTTTTTACTTTCTCTCTTCCTTCTCTAGATGTGGGACCTCCTTCTCTTAATATGGAGGCCTATTTGGAAATTCTTCTTAGCCCAATCAAACTCTTTTAATTTGTTACCCTTGTGCATCTTATGTGATTGTAGAAATGCCATCCTTTCTTTGCATGTGTGACAGATTTAGGCCCTAAAAAAGTCCTCCCAAACTCGGTTTCTCATTTTCCTTCTACTTTTTCCCTAGAAGCACCTTTTTGCCCCTTTTTCGCACCTCTTTCTTGCCTCTCTTATTTTCTAATTTCAAATATCACTTGATGTTCTAATTATGGGGTCGAATGGCCTTATATATAAAAGTTTGTCCCTCCTTTTGGGCCAACTTGAGCTAGTGAGGCTGACTTGACTTTAAGTGCACCAAAAAATTCATTCTTTTGAGCTGACATGAAGAGGAGACTTGTCTTTTCTTTGGAGGATCACCTCTGACATATTTCTTTGACTCTAGTACATATATTTACATAGTGTAACATGACTACATGGGTCTTCAACAATTACATTGACTCTTTGACTTTTCTAGAAGCACTTAAACATGTGCTTGACCTATGAAATGGGCAAGAAACCCATTCTTGATAATTACAAAAATAATAATTCTTTTCTTTTACAATGAAAAACATCAAAATTACATTTATGATCACAGAACCTAGTTACACTTTCTTCAACACTCCCTCTTAACTAGGGAGGTATTCATAAATCAATTTACAACGTGGTTGGACATTTCCAAATTGAATAATTCACATAAGTGAAATGTTATTGGCAATCCATCTATTATAGCATCATAGTAACCAACATTGTTTCCAAAGCAAGGCCTTGACTGGCAATTCTATCTCTCAATATATCAGAGCATAATGTTGGTGAGACCAATGATTATAGACACCTTCATCATTATCTCTCAAGGTACATACCCACCTGAGTGCTCACTGAGTATGACCTTCTAGGACTATTCTCATCTTGGGTTCCCAGCCCTCAGAGAATATCAGTCCTCTTGCCTACTCTTACCTTGGATTCCCTACACATCCTCAAAGATCATCTAATGCCAGATGATTACCCAATCCTCCATTCCTTCTTCCCAAGTGAAGACAAGAATTTTGTGTCTATCTTTCCCTCTCAACTAGGGAAGATATTCCCATTCCTGTGAAGGAATGTACCCAAGCTCCCTCATAATTAGGGACTTGTCAAAGCTACCTCTTGACTAGGGATTATTCTTTCCATCAAAAACTTATTCTTTGTGGGTCCTTCATTTGCTCGATCACTTTCTTTCCTTGATGTCATGAAATTTAGTCGAGCTTCTTCTTTGTAGAGCATCATCCATCAACCACTTTCCTTATTTGTTCATCATGTCATTCCTTTCTCCATGGAAAGTAGCCTTCTTGATACATATATGGAACCTTTTTCATATAACTACTTCTTCCTTATTATGTTTCTTTCAAGAATTTCCATCCCCCACATGAATATTGGTTGTACTTTCACTTACAACCCTTGTTCCAGTAGCCCTGCATGAACCTAACCAGATATTACTCAAGAAGTCAAAACATAGCATTAAATCAGATAGTACCTTACGAGATGGTTTTTCATCATGACATCTTGTTAGCTTGAATCGTCAGCGTCCTGCATTTTCACATCTCCAAGGCCTTTCTAGGTGTCAAGGATCCTTTGATCTTTTTCTTCCTTTGTCAGAATTCTCATGCCTTCTTCCGAGATATGCCTTCAACAAATCTGTCAAATGTTGATTCCTAGTGTCCATGGTGTCCTTTTATCCCTGATCTCTTTTCCCATATACTTATTTATAGTTTTATTAGTCAACCTCCTCATATTCGATATGAGGATATTTCTCATATTGACCTTTATCAGTGTGTGAACCATGCCTTCATGCATATGAAAGATATCTATCATTTTCTTGACCATGCTACCAGAAAAATTCCCCATTTTCATTAATACAATTGATGACATGATTCTAATGAAAACATAGATGCATACATACCTCATCTTAGTTATTTTCTTGATCATCTTCGCTTCCTTTGACAGCTTCCTAGATTGAGATTACCTTAATCTCCTTTGATTTGCCACATCTTTCCTTGCCTACATATCATCCATTCTTGAATCCCCATAAGTGGAATTCTTTTCGAGACATCTGCTTTTCCTTAAATTCATGAACCCTTTATTGAAGATTTCATTGGAGGATCCTAATAGTCCTCATCCTGCGAATGCTCCTTTTTGCCAATGATAGTGGCCTTCTAAGATGATTCCTCTTGATCATAGTCATTCATTTATGAATTGATGAGGTTATCTAATAGCATCATCCTTCCTACATGAATATATTTATCTAGGTTGTCTCTACATAATGCTCCTATATTCTTGAAGACGCCATTCCCTTAAACCATGCATTCTATCTTGATACTACATGTTCCTATGATACCCAAAAATTTAAAGAAGATTTATGTGAAGAATTTGATCTCAATCATAGTAGAGATCTGGAGGGTCCTCCTTCTTCTGCTTCTTATCTTCTTTTTTTCATTTCTTGGGTAATGTGGGCTTCTTCTCATTTCCTCTTATTGTTGTCCTTCTTGAACTTAGGATAATTCCTCTTATAGTGTCCATGCTCTTAGCATCCAAAGCATTGGATTTTGGACATATCTCTTTTACCCTTTCTTTGTGGACCAAACTTGCCAAATTTCCCTTTTGTCTTAGCGATAGCAAAAAATGCCTACTCCTTTGATCCCACATCGTCTTTGGCTTTGAGTCTAGTCTCCTCGATTTTACATAGAGACCAAAATTCATTCAACGGGGTAGATTCCTTCTTGGCATATATACTTGATGTGAAGTTGCCCCATTCCTTAGGTAATGCATTGAGCACCACCATTGTCATCTCTTTGTGTGACATAACTTCTCCTAGTTCGTACAGTTGGTCTCTCACCTCAGAGACCTTCATGAAGTTGGGAGATATTCCTTCTTCCTTGGAGATCTTCATTTTATATAGTTCATTATGCAACGATATCACTTCTCCAACTATACTAACTGAAAATAGCTCCACCAACTTATCATATATTTCTTTAGATGTTTCAAGTTTGGAAACATAAGGAATGAGAGGGTCCTTGATGAATTCTCTCAGAATCTTTTAAGCCCTCGTTTCATCCTTATTATACTTTTTTAGGGCTTGAGGTTGTTCCTTAGTAGGAACAGTGACACTACCTTTGATGTAGTCCAGAAGTTCATTTTCTTTTAGAAGTAGATCAGTCCTCTTTTTCCGTGCAAGGAAATTAGCAGTCCCAACTAATTTGTTGCTTTCCTTGCAAAAAGACATTTTGATATTTTCAAAAGAGGACATAAAAATACTTACTTGAGAGTGTTAGTAATGAGGAGATCTAGTTGCTTCCTTGATGAATGAAGTCTCAGCTTCTTGGATCTTGGAGTTCTTCAAGATGCTTCCTCCAAGGTGCCTTGTTATAGATTTTTTGATGAAAACTTCTCAATGTGTAGATTTGGAGATCTTCAATGATGAGTCTGGATCTGAGTATCTTCCCTTGAAGATGATGAGTCTTTGATGTAAGCCCATCTTGGATGAACCTTCTTGAAGATGACTTTATATGGAAGGCTTTCTTCTTTCTTTATTCCCAAGATGTTAGTCCTTCTTGATGGATCTAGGAGAGAAGATGGTAATCCTCCTTGTATTTGATCGATATGGAGCTCTTCCTTGTAGATATAATGCTTCAATCCTTGTGTGCCCTTGCTTATTGATCCTGATGCTTCAATCTTCTATGCATTATTGAGATACCCTTCCATGAAGTGTCACCTTAGATCTGATACCATGTTGAAGAGTCCAGGGCATCTAGGTTAGAATGAGATTCTTCTGACAATTATAACAATTTGTGAAGTACTTTTTACTTTTCTTGTTGGCACAATATTCTATTATTATTATTAGTGCGCGTTCTCTTACTTCATCAAATAGTTACCAAAAACAAAAGGAGACAAGAACACAAGATGTTGGCTCTCAGCTAGGGAAAACCTCTCTCTCCTAGAAAGGAAAACCCTTCTGCAAATTTCTCTTATTGAAGCTTCAATTGACAAATGCCAAACCCTAGACCCTTGACCAGTAGATGATCCAAGCATAAGGCACAATCTCTCTTTTGTACCTTTCCTTATGTTCTTCAATTGAAGCCTTCTTCTGCACTACGCCTTGATCTCTTCCCTCACACTTCTTCTGGCAATTGATGGAACTTTCCTTCTCTCCTTTTTCGGCGACGACAGAAACCCTAGGTCTCCTTAGCATTAGGGGAATTTTGAGGTATAAAATGGGCCTCCTAAAGTGTTGTAGAGGCTATAACCACCCTAAAAGTTTTTTCCTTATCTTCATTCTGGAGCCTCCCTACCAACCATCCTTAGCAGCATGTCTTGCACTGTCAAGTACATAGGCTTCATCTGAGTTTCAAAGGCTTGCCAACCTGTGCATGTCAACTTGCTAGTCTCCCATCATAAAATACCTTTCTAGACTTAGGTTATTTTCTGGTTGAAAGTTTCACTAAGAAAATTGCGCAATTCTGGAGGGGAAACAACCTTCCCTCTAGAAATTACACAATCCTATTGGGCTACCTACTGGGCTCCAGAATTGCACAATCCAGCCAGACATCCCTCCCTTAGAAAATTGTGCAATACAACTCGACACTGGGCTTTAGCCCAAAAATTGTGCAATTCTGGGAGGCAGTTCCCTACTAACCCCAGAAATTACACAATGCCTGAGGGACAACCAACCTTGCTCAACTCAAAAAATGCACAAATCCCTTTCCCAGGCTTGCAGACTGTTGCATGTTCCTTTAGGTTGATCATTTCCCTCCGGGACTGAGCAATCCTAATTTGCATGAATGGGCTTCTTTTTCCCGAAATAGCAAAAAGAAACATGCAAAAAGAATCCCTAAATTTTAGGGATCTATTTTTAGCAGTGAGAGGTTACATGTAAAGATCGTTTTAGAAACTTCCCTCTAAGTTATGTTTTTTCCTATATTCGTGGCATGCACGTCATAAGCCTCAAACTTATTTATTTGACGTTGCAAAGCTCATTCCTCACATCGATCTTGGAGATCTGACATCCCACAGCACATCAAGGAGTCTTCAGCACATTTAACTCAGCTTTTTCTGGGTAAGTTTGCTTTTCATGTTATTTGCTACTTTTCTATCGCTTTTGTATTTCGCTTTCTACAAATGTTGTTTTCATTTTTTTTGTTGAACGTCTATTGTCATTTTAATGTATATTAGCTTGTAGAAACATCGTTTTAGTTTTTGTTTGCATCTCACTATTGTCGCATGCATGACATTGTTTTTGCACTAACAATCATCGTTGTGGTGACTCGTTTCAAACACATGCATGTGTTCCCATTTTCTGAATCCATCATTTACTGTTTGCATGCATGATCATTCACTCTTGCTTACATTCAGTTTCACCATGCATTCAAACCTCTTCATGTTTTCAGTCGCTCGTCGGTGGGTTTGGGCTGCCTTGGCCTAGACCTTGCCTCGCCCAGATAGAAATCCACATTTTTGGAAATGAAGGCTCTACCTTCCCGCCAGAAATTGCACAACCTAGCCATCACTGACCTCCAGGCTTGCATTGCACAATTCTGGGAAGCAGTGCCCTGCTAACCCAAAAATTTGCGTAATGCAGTCTCTGGGCATGCATGTCCTTGCAGACTAAAATTGTGCATTGTGCAGTTTTAGCTCTTAGCAGACATATTGGACTACGCATTATGCAGATCTAGTAGTTAGTTAGCCTCCTGATAGCCCAAACTATGCCTTGCGCAGTTTTTGCAATCAGTCTCCCAGCCTCCCAGCGAAAATTGCGCAATCTTTACTGCGAGTCACCCAGGTGTGTTGCATGTCAATCCTCATTTTTTTTTTGGTTTTCAACTGACAGATTGATTTCCATGAGTGTCGCTATGTCTCCAGGTATAGCAGGTGTTCGTCCATCTCTCAACAGTACAGGTATAATGGCCTCTAAGAGAGCAGGGTCAAAAGACACCGTTGGAAGTGAAACTGGAGATGCAATTGAACAAGTGTCTATGGGCCTACCTGTTTACGAAGACACCAAGCTGGTCATAGACAATGACATGAAGATGAAATGATAGGACATCAATGATACATTCTCAGGCACATTTGAGGAATATTTGGAAGACCGCAGGGTTTACTTCAACATCCATAAATCCATCTTGTACCGGATTGCATGCAGGTATCCCACGTTTCCATGCTTGGACGTGATACATTGAATTGTCTCGCACACTGATCTTGAGACGATGATGTTGAGCAGTGTCAGTGGGACATAGCTTGCTACCTTCAAGGCGAAGGAGTATCAGGAGATGTACACTTACCACATTCAGTGATCACAATGGAGAAACCCTTCAACACACGCATCAATGCAAACTCCAGAGATATCATGAAGAGTTGGGTGAACGAGCCAGTCAAGTTCAGAACAACACCAAGTATGGTTTACAAGACGAAGATACTCTGGAAGGCATATGAGTACTCGGTCATCTTTGCATGCCTCTTATACAACCAAGAGAGAACAGAGACCTTCCCGCAAAGTTGGGTGATTGTGTTGGACCAACTAGCCAGTGAAGGAAGGCCATGCAACTGGTCCGACATGTTGGCTCTCAGGTTGAAGAAATAGGTGACAGGAGCCCGACATCCACCCAAAGGTCAGTAAGCAGAGATATACATGTCTTCTTACATTTTGGATGCAATTTGTGCGTGTTAGTAAATCCTAGGTTTGAAGTTGGCATGGACACCTTCGGAAACCTCTGTGCACACTTATTTCAGATTGTTCTTCGAATGCAGCTTTCATGGAGTCATCACATAGTTGTTAGACCACTTTGTCACCCCGGTGTACAAAATGATATTTGAGCAGGATCCACCTTGCATTTCATAGAAAGTGATGGGAGCACTGATTGACATAGCATATTGGTATGCCTCACCCCTCAGCACCTTCATACGGATGTACAACGTGGAGAAGCCTCTGCATGTTTTACTGAAGTTTCCATGGACAAGCTCATCATGAAAGAAGTGTCGTATCACATCTCAACAAGGTTGTCAGCTAGATGCACATGAAGAAGAAGGAACCTTGGCCCGCTCTTCCTCTGCGGATCGGGTTATATGAGATACATAATCTCAAGCATGTTGATGCTGAGACGAAAGAGTTCAAAAGATTCACATTTGGCACCAGAAGTTTCAACTTGTATGATCCGCATTTATTTGTAAAGGACCACTGTGCAAGAGTGAAATTTCTGTGGATCCACGAGGTGTGTCATTGGGCTGAGGAAGACCCATGGAGATATTGTCACAACTTCTTCAGGCTCAATGCACTGGTTGGCATAGTTGTGGAATGGTTAGCAAAGCGACACGAAGCAGCATCTCGGAGAGCACCATCATCAGCAGCAGTAGAGGGTAACAGACTTGTGCATGACAAAGGAAAGAGAAAGGCTGTCGAAAATGCAGAGGAAAAAAAAGTCACAAGTTCAAAGTAGACCCAATTGTGATGAAATCATCTTTGGAGATTGAGGCTAAGAGGTGACAGTGCGACAAGCGGAATGCACAAAGGCAAAGAGATGAATAAAGAATGGAGGAAATAGAGAAGGAGTTGCAAGAGCTGAAGCAACAACTTTGGGAAGAATAAGAGTTGCGTAAAAGAGAGAAGGAAGTGCAGCAAGGACAGACACAGCAGGAGGTGCAGCATGCACATATTATAGAAACTGTGCCCATATAGGTTATAGACTCATCCTAGCAGTTGACACAGAGTATACAGGGTGAGCAGTCACAGGAGCAGGATTTAGCTCAACAGATTGAACATATGCTAGAGCAAATGGACACAAACATGGTGCAACTAGAGTTAGATCAAGATACAGACCTCATGCCTCATAACCAAGAGGTCACCCCACTGGCTTCACCATATCCAAAAGAAGATCTAGTCCCAAGTGATCAAGGAGACAAAGATATCCTTGAAGACAATATGGTAGCGGAGATGCACAACATATATTTCAATGAGTTGCAACACAGAGTTGTGAAATCATGCAGAGTGCCTACTCTAGATGTCCACACATTTCCTACGTAGTTTGCAGAATGAGTGATCGTATCTAATGTGTGCAAGCATCCAAAAACATTGGTCGATGCTACTAGAGAATATGCCGAGGCCACCAGCTCGAGTGTTTGATTCTTGATAGCAGAGAATGAGCGCCTGACCAAGGAGTTACAAGCGGCCAAGCAGGGAGGAGAGAAGGTTACATCATCCGCTAGAGAAGAGTTGCAGATAACGATACTGGATGAAGTATCGTCCCTCGAAATAATCATGCAGATGTTGTATTCCAGACTCAGCACTGTGCATAAGGTAGCTTTTCATCTCAACATTTTCTAGCAGTGTTGTGCTAGCAGAGCAGGCATCTCGTCAAATATGCACATTGTTGTTGACCACATGCAAACATGGACAATGAGATACAAAGGAGCCCAATTTCATTTTCCAAAGATGGTGAAGTTGAGAGTGGTAGAGCTGAAGGCACACATCCAAAGTCAAATCCAAAACTATGAAGAACTCCCACAGCTCGTCACCAGTTTGCAGGATTTGCATGCATAGGTATTCAAGAGCATGGATGTCGTTGTGTGCATGCATGCGATCCCATTTATTGGCACACTCACCAAGATGAAATCAAAGAACCAAGTCCGAATGGAGCTAGACATGTACTTTGATGAGTTGATGGGTGTAGCCACCAATGCAGACTTGGAGATCAGCAAAAACACTATGCATAAGTATGTTGTTGGTCTGACTTCACTCAAGACTATGACGTGCATGTTATCAGAAGATTTGGACAGAGGTTCCAAATCAATGTACCCAAATGTAATGGAAGTGATAATTCGCTTTCAGTAGGATGTCACCATTGAGCACACGAAAACCATCGTGGACTACCAAGTTTGGCATTAGTTCACCACCATAGATCATCATGAAGATTTCAAAGAGTTGGTATTCCCATAGTTATCCAAGTGTTAGTAGTGTCTTGCATGGCTTTCTCAAGCCTATTTTGTCTCACATGGGTACATTCACATATTGTAATGTAACATCTTGTAAAAGTGAAAGACCAAGTGTCAATGGTTGAATGTAACATTCATGTAGTAGTTGAAGAGCCATGAGGGTAGGTGAAGAGTCACAAAGGGGAATGTCAAGGGTCACCCCACCTTTTCTATTTATAGAACCTCATAACTCATTGTATAGGCCTTTGGGATCCAAGCTTCCTATAGGTGTATTTTAGAGAAAGATTGGACTGTATTGTAACGAGCCTTGGCTTCTCCACAATGCAAAGCTAGTTATCTCTTTGGAGGAGTAGACGACAGTGATTGTAACATTCTGCTATTGGAACTAGTGGTTGGTCATGGTTCCATGTATGATTGGAACTTTACTTTCTTAATATAACAGAGACAACACATTTCATGCATATATTGTTATTGTATTTCAATTGTCTTGGTTACACTAACGATATATGTATATGTTTTCTTATGCATGTATGTGTGAAATTTTCTATATATGTATGTATGAATCTTATTGAGATGTGTTGTTGGTTTAACCATCACTTTGGATCGTTGTTTTCCCTACCTTCCAACTGGTGATGTATCTTTTCTCATTTGTTCCCTTCCAATCCGTGTGTTTCCAAAGGTTTCCAAGGGGCGCACTTATTCCACCTTCTGTGTGTTAGAACCCTTTATGCACCTTCCTTGGATTACTGTGCCGGTCACACCCTTGCTACCAACAAGGACATCTTGCTTGCCTCTGCGTGAAACTGCGGTCAAGGTGATATCGTATGACCCACTGTTGGGACTCTTACACCAAATGGTCTAAGGTCTAGTTGGGACTTCTTACCAAGGAGATCCCCTGACATGTTGGTGGGTCCTGTTAGCGCTTGAAATTTCACCTCAGGCTGAGAAAGGTAAACCTCAAGGCAACATCAAACCACTTAGCCTCGTAGCTAGCCCTACGGGGCAGGAGAGGGCTCTCTCCGGTCTATCTCGATAAAGATCTTCAATGGGCGAGATAACCAATAGGGTAACACTGATTTTAGGCTAGTAAACTGATCAAAGGGTTGATTTGGGATTTTTAGGGTTTTTGGTGGCAAATTGAGGAATGGCAATTTCGGGTGTGGGGATTGGACACAATTTTTGCAGGGAGTTCTTTGGGGCGAGGTAGGAAACAGTATTGATGCCTTTGATAGAGAGGGATGGATGAGAATGACTGGTGAGGAGTTAAGGAGAGCAAGCAATAACCTTGAATTCCCCTTAAATAATTGAAAACATTGATATCAAGCAAACTTAAAAGCAGAGCATGACAGTCATGAATTCTACTTTAACACTTCATTTGCCTAATTTGCAGAAGGAAAAGTAAGGAAATGGTTCACATAACACACTTACAAGTAAAAATAAAAACACACCATCAATACATGTGACCACAAGAATCCCAAAAAGGACTGCAAAACCCTGGTCTTCCTTAGCCAAAAATTGCAGAGATACAGTGAATAATACAATGATAGCTTCTCCCTCAAGAGTCCAACCATGAAAATGAGAAAGAGAGTACATAATATAGATCATATAACATCTTTCCCTGCCTCTAGGGGTCGAGCTCACTATCCTAAGAGCTGTTTCAACCAATTCTAAACTAAGCACTGAAAACTAGGCAGTCAAAACAACTTGCCTCTATAAGTTAGGAAACCAATTCATTCATTAAATACAAGCTATTTCATGAATGAATCTTCTAGAATAGGTAAATAAGTGTCACATCAACATGAAAATACATAAATTACATCAAAGAGGGTGAAAAACCCCATCAAAAGTCAAAACTAGTAATAGCTGGGGGAATCCATGAGCTGTAAGTGAAAAATTATGAAATTTGCCTGATGGGTCGCGTGCCAAATCCTGACGGGTCGCGCGCCTTTGAGATCACGTTTGGGGCACTTCCAGGTGTCCAAATGAGGCAAGAGTAGGCTTGTTGGAAAGGTCTGTGAGTCTAGTTTCCAACCCAACTGGAATTTCTGAATTGGGTTTTCATTTTCCCCTCCAAAATTGCAATCTCCCAAGACTGCTTTCTGTGTGTCAAAAATGTGGTAGAAAGTCAATTTTTGCTTTTTTTTTTTACTTTTAGGAGGCCCAAAACTTCATAAAATCTCTTGGCAATGGATGAGCATGTGTAACTTTTCATGAAAAATCTGGAAATGCCGAGTTTTTGCAAAATAGAGTTGCCAAGTGAAAGGGTCGCGCGGGGGGTGAGACCCGTCAAGCAGAAAAACCTGTTTTTTGCTTTAAAAACCAAAAATCACCCAAAATGCTCAAAATTTCTTGGAATTTGTGCTGGGGCTGAACTATTTAGTGCCTTGCTCCTTCAAGGAAGCCTCGGCCAAGATGTGGAGGGGATCGGGCCTTCTTCTCCGTTTTTGTGCTTTGACCAACCGCCTTTGGAGCACCTTCATTTTTGCCTTGTACACGTGCATCCGTGCCCAATAATGATTCTTCATGTTTCTAAGAAATTCCTTATCTTGGTTGGCCTTGGCAAACAGCCTCTCAAAATTAGCGTTGAGCTGGATAAGCATAGAAACCAACTGTCTGTGATGCTGAATCCGAGAGATCCTCTCGCAAAACTCATAACAAGACATATACCGGAAACATGAGACTGCCATAGGACAAGCCTGTAAATCTGTCAAAGAAGTGGGCTCCTCTCTCCTATGATGACCACCCTTTCCACCCTTATGAGGCCTCCTCTGTTCCTCAAACTCTGAAGCTGATGCATGGTCATCACTTTGCTCATAACTGGTTTCAGTTTCTGACATTGTTTAAGGAGCAAAGTGGCTGAAATGTACTGCTGTTTCTGCTTGGTAAAATGCTGATTAAAATGCTGTTTCAAGGGGACAAGGAGCACGAGGGGAATGTTAGGGGAGGGACACTTTAAAGGGAAAATGGGAATAAATATATAAAACAGGGATTTTGGGAAAAATCATTGCAAAATGATTGCATATACACCATTATACAAACTTATTAACATGGATATTTTTAGAGGTAGGGTTAGGGTTTGATTTTTACTTGTTAGGGAAGAGGGGTAGGGTTTAGGGCTTTTCACTAATTTTGCAAGGGAAATTTACATGGAATATCAATGAAAATGAAATGGGAATGGGGAAGAAAAATGATTACAAGGGAATACCTTAAAACAGCATAAAACCCTAGCCACTTTTACAATTTCAAACTACAGCAACATGGAGCTTTTCTCTTGCACATGGAGATCTTTGAAAATGTACTCATGATTTCTTTTAACCATAACAAGCAACAAATTTTTAAGCTTGAGGGCCTACCTCACACAATCCGGCGATTTTGTGGCTCCTTGGTGAAATTTGCAGTCGGTTTTACAAGGAGGGCGCTGACGGGTCGCGCACCTCACCCAACGGGTCACGCGCCACTGACGGGTTGCGCCCGTTATAAATTTGCACCGTCGGAGGGCGCTCAACGGGTCGCGCGCCTTTGACGGGTCGCGCGCCTGGTCTGACGGGTCGCGTGCCTATCTAGCTCAAAAACTTCGTCCAATCTCTCGCCCAATCTCTCTTGCAAGTGACTTAGATGCACAATGAGGCTCGATGGAGGGAGATTGGGCTTTTATAACCTTGATTTGAATTAATTTCATGCCCAAACCCACTTTATAATGTTTTTCTTTGACACTTTATAAACTTGATGTTTTTGGTTTCCTTTTATCCTGAAATTGACTAATTTGATGCTTTTGCTCGATACTTTTTGCAGGGATAACATCTGAGGGATCTTGGCAAGGGAGCCAGGGTTACATGTTGTCCTTTGAAGCCTTTTGAAATTTTACCATTTTTTACAAAATTTTGAAAAATGACCTTGGCTTTAAAAACAGGGTTTTTAAATCCAAGGTGAAATTTAACTGTACAAGATAGAATCTTTCGAAGAAATACTTTGAAAATCATCCCTCCGGCTTGCTGGGCACCTATTGACTTTCAGAAACATGACCTTGAAGACAAACCTGACCAAAACCCTAGACCTAAAAATTTGATCTCAAGACAATAAACAAGTAACCATGACAAAGTTTAATGACTGAAACAAGCTGATCCAGCAGTGCCAAGAGGGGGACAAAGACACCAGCTCCTCCATCAGGGTTATGGCATGCCTAACGGGATGCAGAGAATGACACTGATGAGACACCTACCTATGCAAATGCAAAGAGCTTTGATCGCTGATGGAGGGATACTAGACCGACTCTAACAGGTCCAACACTGTCAACATAAAGAAATTATAAAATAATAGTGGAAATAAAAAAATAATATTAGATAACATCTTCAAATTTTAGAGGGAAAAAAGAAAAACTATTTTTTCAACTTGTATTTTCAACTTATCTCCCTATGGGTTTACTCCAATTTTGAGAGGAAACGCTCGTTAGATGAAAAATTTGATTCCTCATCCAAGGAGTACCCATGTTGCATACTTTAGATAGACCCTGCTACATGAAAAATGAGAAATACATGAAAGAATGTGATTCCAATCACATTTTTCATGTATTTCCCATTTTTCATGTAGTAGGGTCCATTGATAGTATGCAGCATGGGTACTCCTTGAATGAGGAATTACATTTTGCATCCAACGAGTACTCCTGCTCGAAACTTGAGTAAAACCTTAGGGAGATAAGTTGAAGGGTACTCCTTGGATGAGGAACTACATTTTGCATCCAACGAGTACTCCCGCTCGAAATTTGAGTAAAACCTTAGGGAGATAAGTTGAAAATACAAGTTGAAAAAGTAGTTTTATTATTTATTACTTTTTGATATTTTTACTTTTTACTCCAAAAATGGTGAATCATCCCCCATGGTTGACATCATCATCTTGAATCCTATTGGTTCTTATAAAATTTATTTTGGTTGTACATTTTTCTTAGGAGGCCCATTTTAGACCTCAAAATTCCCCTAATGAGACCTCTTCTTTGGTGCCTTATTTTTCCTTTGCTTGGAAATCTTCATTCTCCTTGATAATTACACTAGAGAATTGAGGCTCTTCTTCTAGTATATATTTTAATTAGAGGCTGATACTCTTAAACCTACTGCTAACGTGATTTCTTTACATGTGTGGTTGATTTGGGGCTTGAGATAGACCTTTTTACTTGCTCTCTTTCTTTGCTAGATGTGGGACCTCCTTCGCCTGAGATGGAGGCCTATTTGGATTCTCTTCTTAGCCCAATCAAACTATTTGAATTTTTTTCCCTTGTGGATCTGATGTGACTGCAAAACTACCCTCCTTTCTTCGCATGTGTGACATAATTATGCCTTAAAAATAGTCCTCCCAAACTCGATTTCTCCTTTTCCTTCTTCAATGCCCTAGAAGCACCTTTCTGCCCCATTTTCACACCTCTTTCTTGCCTCTCTTCTTTTCTGATTTCAGAGATCACTTGATGGTCTAATTATGGGGTCGAATGGCCTTATATATAGGAGTTTGCCCCTCCTTTTTGGGATGACTTGAGCTAGTGAGGCTGACTTAACCTTAAGTGCACCAAAAAAATTGTTCTTTTGAGCCGACATGAAGAGGACACTTGTATTTGCTTTGGAGGATCACCTTTGACATATTTCTTTAACTCTAGAACATAGATTTACATAGTGTAACATGCCCGCATGGGTTTTCAACAATTACATTGAATCTTTGGCTTTCCTAGAAGCACTTAAACATGTGCTTGACCTATCAAATGGGCAAGAAACCCATTCTTGATAACTACAAAAATAATAACTATTTTTCTTTTACAAGTAAAAAGATCAAAATTACATTTATGAAGACCAAACCTAGTTACAGTTTCTTCAACACTCCCTCTTAACTAGGGAGGTATTCATAAATCACTTTAAAAGGTGTTTGTACATTTTCAAATTGAAGAATTAACATAAGAGAATCAGATTGGAAATCCATCTATTATAGCATCATAGTAACCAACATTGTTTCCACAGCAAGACCTTGACTGACAACTCTATCTCTCAACAGATCAAAGAGCAATGTTGGTGAGACCAATGACTATAGACACCTTCATAATTGTCCGTCAAGGTACATACCCACCTGGGTGTTCTCTGAGTATGACCTTGTATGACTATTATCATCTTGGCTTCCCAGCCCTCAGAGAATATTAGTTCTCTTGCCTACTCTTATCTTGTATGCCCTACACATCCTAAAAGAGCATCAGATGCCAGATGATTACCCAATCCCCCATTCTTTCCCCCCAAGTGAAGACAATAATTTTGTGTCTATCTTTCCCTCTCAACTAGGGAAGATATTCCCATTCCTGTGAAAGAATGTACCCAACCTCCCTCTTAATTATGGACTTGTCAAAGCTCCCTCTCGACTAGGGACTCTTCTTTCCATCATTAACTTCTTCTTTGTGGTTCCTTCAGCTACTTGCTCACTTTCTTTCCTTGATGTCATAAAATTCAGTCGAGCTTCTTCTTTGTAGGGCATCAGCCATCAATCACTTTCCTTATTTGTTCGTCATGTCATTCCTTTCTCGATGGAAAGTGGCCTTCTTGATACATATCTATAACCTTCATCATATGGCTTCTTCTTCCTTATCATGTTTCTTTTAGGAATTTCCATCCACCACATGAATATTGGTTGTACTTGCACCTACAACCCTTGTTACAGTAGCTCTACATGAACCTATCCAGATATTATTCAAGAAATAAAAACATAGCATTAAATCAAATAGTACCTTATGAGATGACTTTTCATCATGAAATATTGTTGGCTTGAATCATTATCATCCTTCATTTTCACATCTCCAAGGCCTTTCTAGGTGTCAAGGGTCCTTTGATATTTTTCTTCCTCTATTAGAATTCTCGTGCCTTCTTCCGGGAGATGCCTTCAAAAAATCTGTCGGATGTTGATTCCTAGTGTCCATGGTGTCCTTTTATCCCTGATCTCTTTTCCCATATGGTTCTTTATAGGTTTCTTAGTCAACCTCCTCATACTCCATATGAGTATATTTCTCATATTGACCTTTATCAGTGTGTGAACCATGCCTTCATGCATATGAAAGAGATCTATGCTTTTCTTGACCATGCTACCAGAGAAATTCCCCATGCTTGTTAATACAAATGATGACATGACTCTAACTGAAAACATAGATGCATACATACCTCATCTTAGTTCTTTCCTTGACCATATCAATTTCCTTTGATAGCTTCCTAGATTGAGATTACCTCAATATCCTTTGATTTGCCACATATTTCCTTGCCTACATGTCATCCTTTCTTGAATCCCAATAAGTGGAATTCTTATCGAGAAATTTGGTTTTCCTTAAAGTCATGAACCCTTTATTGAAGATTTCACTAGAGGATCCTGTTATAGACATTTTTGGGCACTGCAACCCCAAGCATGAAATGTCCATAAACCAAGGGCTCCTAAGTCCCTAAAAGTGTTGTTCTAACCCCTAAAGGAACAAGGTCAACTGATTACATCTTCTCCCAGAAGTTATCCATGAAAAACTGCTCAAAACTGGTCAAAACAGGATCATTTCAGCTGCTCCATAGGAAAGTGCGTTGCATCTCACCTAAGTACACTTTGTGGCTGTGTTGCATTTCAAAAAGCCCTTCTATGGGGTGCGATGGGCGAGAAGTGACAAATGGCAGTGTCAGTCTGCGAGGTGGAGAGGCATGGAATCTTCTAGAAACTTCCCCTGTGACACTTGCCTCTCTGAATTCGACCAAGGATGAGTAAGAGATCATCAATCTCCAAGTGGAAGCAAGAACTATCAGAGGGAAGACACTAATCAAGTCACAAGCTCACTCATCTCCCTTACAGATATCTATATATGGATCCCTCATCCCAGAGATCCAGAGGCTGGAAATTTGCATATTGTAAGGAATTGTTGTTGGTTTCTTGAGACAACATCATAGTGTTGGGTGATCTAAGCTTTGTATGAGGTGAAGAAGGGCTTACTTGCTGAGAGGATGATGCTGGGTCAGAACAACTGGTTGTAACTCCCTTGGCTCTTTCTTGTTTATCAATAAAAGTTATTCAAGTTTTTCTCCATACTCTTGTGTCATTTATGTTTTATGCATTTGTATGGTCAATTTACATCTGATCCTAGATTGTTTATGATTATAGATCCATGTTATTGTATAGTGTTATGATACTGTGATCTTACAGGTACTCTATGAAGCTGGGCGTACAAGGGAGCAAGTAGCGAAAGACTATCAATAGAGAGAAGAATCAAACTAGGAGATTAGCGCAAGACAGAGGTTGGTCTTCTTTGTTCTTCTCTCATCTTTATTTCGTAAAGGAAAAACGAAAGTAGCTTTACTTTGTTTGTTTCTAGGGTAGCTACCACACCATAGTGGGATAAGCAGTTCTGTGTAGACACTTTTCCCTGTAACAAAATGGCGACTCCGCTGGGGACGAATTAGTTTGTTTGTTTCTCTTCCTTGTTGTTTATTTTATAAACTTACAGACGGAGCCTGAAGTCGAGCCAGGTAGCTTTCGAACTGCATTTGCTATGCAAATGCAAAGTAGATAAATGCTGCTTCAGTCAATCTCCGGGATTTGTTTATAACTTAAACAACTGATTCACAAACTCTCTAATTTCCCTTGTGGTAGCTCTTAGAACCTCCTTAGATCTACCCCTGATTGTTGCATTACTGATTACCATTTGCTCGGCCAAAACCCATGAACTGAATTGCAAACTGTGACCCGGGACCCAAGCAAAGTCTCGTCTTTGGCCCAACGAAGGTACTGTTCTGTGAATCTGAAATTCAGCATACTTCCCGAGTGCAGTAGGTGCGCTGCATTTCAAATTCCCTGTGTTACAGGTGCGCTGATCAGACTAGGCATTGTTCAGTTTTGGTTTCTGTGATTCATTCTTTTCAATTCTATTCATGAATTTTGCTGCCTGTAATCAGTATATCTCTGTTTGAAACCCCTTTTCCTTGTTGTTATTCCGCCTCCATTTTACAAAAGAACTGTAAATGTTTTTGTGTATTTGTTGAGTCATTTTCAGTTCTCCTTTACAAAAAGTAACGTAATTGTACTGTCATCCTTTGATTTGAAAGTGTCGCAAGTGTCGTTTTTAGTCATAGGAAAGAGTTTGGTTGCTATTGATAGTCGATTACCCTGTTACTATTTTATTTGGTCTGAATTTGTAGTTTTTCTAGTGTCGAAAGCAAGTATTCATTTCCGAATCGTAAAGTGTTGTGATTGTCTCCATTTCTGATTTCGAAAAGAGACTTGTTAGTAATTGTCACTTGAAAAGTAATTCAGATTTGTGCATTAGCTTTCTTTTTACCATTCACATACTAAGAAAGCCTAAAAAAAATACATGCATGTTCATTTGCATTTAGACTGTTTGATTGGTTTGATTTAGGACAGTGCATTTAGTGTGTGCTCTTTGCTCTTTGTGAAAGAATACTGTCTCTCTTTCCTTAGTAGCTAGGATTTTCATTGCACAAAGAAGATAAAAGATTGTTTATCATCTTAGATTGCATTTTAGGAATTGTATATCTACATCTCGCGGTGAACCTAAAAGGAAAATTTCTTAAGAAAGATCAACTATAAAATAAATTTAATGAATCTAACAATGCTTTGGAACCTAACGCACAACATCTAGAAATCTAGGCTAGAGACGTATTCCGGCGTCGTAAAGCCTGGTAACTGTTGTTCTCACTGATGGTTGGGTGATTCCTCCACTTTGAGACGATAAGTGCCAGTACGGATTTCTGCTCCCACGTACCGTCGAGTATATTTTGGGAGACCCCAATAGGCTTAATCCTTTATCCATAGGAAGTTGTCTCTGCCGCCCTATCGATCACAATGCACTGAACACATCATTCGGGAAGATTGACTGTCGTACCGTAAAAAGTATTCTGCAGTTTTGCGATTGGTTTGGTAATCCCTCTACCTAGATTTCCAAAGCAGTCCCTTTCGTTCCTTTTCAGACTCCTTAACGGAAAAGGTCCATCTGAGCACTTGTCACTTCAGGCTCATTAAAAATCGAAGGCGACTAGAGTCATCTTTTGTTTTTTCTCGACTCTTAAAAATTGAAAAAACAAGTTGTGTCAAAGCGTCTAAAATTCATCTAATTCGGAAACATACTTCCCCTTGATTTTTAGTTGATCAAGTAATTCGCAATCATGGAAGAAAGTCAATTGAAACCCCGTCGTTCGCGGAGGCTTACGAGTCAACCATCTTTGTCTCCGGAATCGAAGCTATTATGGACAAAGCGAACTCGTTTAACCGGTTCCAAATCTCCCGGTAAAGTTAGAACAAGTGTTCCAACAACATCAGAGACTCCGGTTACTCCAAACATTTCCGGTATCCCTGCCTTTACAGAAGAAGTTCAGCAGTCACTGAAGGATAGTAGCACTGATCCTAGTCTGAAGGTAAACACTTGTGTCACTGAACCAGTTACATCTACAACTGGTTCAGAGAGTGTTGCTCCCCAAACATCTATCGTTGCGGATTCTATACCTTCTTCGACACCAGAAATATTCTACGGACCTGACAATCTACCCCTTCCACCTGGTCTGATTGCTATATAAGAGATTGTGGAAGATCCTCCATCTAGTACTCCATCGCAATTCGGAGTCGGGATCACTCTGTATACTTCTTCATTAGAAATTAGTCTACCGCCAGCGGAAGCTCCTGTAGAATCGCTAAGTAATCTTTTGGATAGACTAGAAATGTCTGAACAACCGTCAACATCTAGGACTGTGTCGTCTGACACAGCGATGGCAGAACTTCCTGCTATCACTCCAACAATGTTCGCCGGTATACCATCTGTCCCAACTAGCTCTCAATCACTAGACGGAACCCACTCAGGGGCTATTTCGACGGTATGTTCTGTGCCTGTTTGTTCATCCGAAATAATATCCGGAAACTCTTATGTTGAGTCTCAACAAATTGATCCATTTGGAGGTTAATTTGGGCAATCCGGCCCTTAAGGGCAAACCATTCCCTTAAGTACCGGATTACCACCGTATGGGGGGTAGTATACCCTTTCATTGTCCCCTCCGGGAGGACAGCCATACGGGAGTTCACAACAAAATTTGGGTTATGCTGGAATTACGTCAAGTGGTTGGGTACCGATACTACCTCAACAACCAAGAGTTGTATATTCGATGCAACAATGCTTACCTATGTCAAGTATACCAACTACGCCAGCTATTGTGACGGTGTCGCAAGTTCAAGCACTACCTATTGTATGCCAACCTCAAGTTTCTCAAGTTGTAATGCAACAGCCTCTTGACCCTACAACTCAACCACAATCACTGACTAGTGGAATGACACAGGTTCAAATGGGTACAATCACCCCTCATCTTGGTCAAACAGTTAGTATCGGGCAACAGCACATGGCTTCACAACCATGGCTAGTGCAATACCAACAACCGCAGTTCCAACAAGTATACCAAGGTTCTAAGCAACACATCTTTGCGAACAGTGGGCAACCGTATATTCAAAACGGTCAAAATAAACCATTCTACAATGGTCATGCCCACCAACCTTACCAGAGTTACCAGCATCAAATGCATTATGTTGGTATGCAAAGACCAACTGCACAGGCAATCCCATCTTATCCTGGGTATGCTTCACCTAACCTGAATCAACAGTTACCCTTCGTGGCAACTTTAGAGTTACCTGATTTAAATTGGTTAACAAACGATCCAATCGCTTATGCCCCTTGGTGGCCAGCAATTCCGCATAAACTTCCATCAGATATTCCTAAATTTAATGGAAATCTAGGTGAAGATCCGTCGAATCATGTGATGACCTTTCATCTATGGTGTTCATCAAACACCCTAAACAATGATTCGATTAGGCTTTGCCTTTTTCAGAGGATGTTAACTGGTCCGGCAGCAAAATGGTATATCGAATTACCCAAAGCTTCATTTGACAACTTCAGTACCCTAGCCACAACCTTTTTAACCCATTTTTAGTTACCGATAAGGTACGAAACGGGAACGGAACTTCTTACCAATTTCAAACAAACAACAGCCACTCACATATCTGATCATATACATGAGTGGCGACGTCATCGTAGAATGGTGAAAACGTATGTTCCCGATCAGCTTTTAGCTGAATGGTTTATTAAGTCATTATTGCCTTCCATCACGGAAGATGTGGCAAAAGGGGGAGTCGTCACCGAAGAGCAGGTTATCGCTAGTGCACAATATCTGGACTTGATTTACACTCAGTCTGGCATGCTCTACGATAAAATACCTGACGCTCCTAGACCAGAATTCTCAGTCCCTCCTCCTCCTAAATCAAACAATGACTCTCATGTCGGCGATGGTGTGATTGGTGCAACAGACACGAAATCGACAAAGGCTACATCTAAAAAGGCCCGTAAGATTTCCAGTCAAAATGCAAAAGAGGAACTTCTTGCCTCAGAAGTAAATGTCGTATCAACAGATAAAGGCAAAGAAACCAAGCAACCAGGGGGCAAGAAGAAAGGCAAAGGGAAGAAGAAGAAACAGGAAGAGTCATCACCTGAAAAATCTTCTGCAAACCCTCCTGGAAATAGGAAACCAAGAAATCCATGCTTTATATGCGATGAGGATCATTGGACCGCAGATTGTCCACACAGAGCTAAGCTTAAAAAATTCTTCAAGAATACAAAGACCTCAGCAGTATTAACTGATCCGTTTCCGAATCCAGGAACAAATCTGGTTGACAGTGGAAATGCTTCCCCATCTCAAGTGCTGATGTTGTTGGTTTCCAAACAGCAAAATGATGCTTTGATATCGACAAGGAACAAAGATTATGGGAATCCACAGCTATCGAACAACAAGGATAAAGATCAACCTAGTAGTTCGACAACAACTTCGACAGAAGTTGCGCCACCCATCATTCTCGAGTTGACAATAAAACCGCCAAAGGGAGTAGTACACAAGTCGACGTTTAATCCTTGCGCTAGAGCGGCACAACATTATAATATATTGGAAGATTTGGCCCAATCACCATCCACTATGTCAACTCTTGAGGTACTACAAAATTGCCCATCCCAAAAGCAAGCTTTATTATCAGCCATCGATGGGATAGACCCAAAGGATCCAATCTTGTATCCTTCGATCATAAAGGATACGATCCTTAGTTACCAGCTCAACTAGCTTTCCTCGTTCAAGTGAAAGCCCTCAACAAAACTGTTCATCGAACAATTATTGATGAGGGGGCATCTACATGTATTATGTCGATGAGTTGTTGGAAAACTTTAGGATCTCCAACCTTGTCGCAATCTTCGACGACATTAAAAGCATTTGACGGACGAACATATACCCCATATGTTATTTTAAGTAACTTGAAGGTTGAACTAGGAGGGAAAACAGTAGAAATAGATGTTGAAGTAATCGACGGAAATCTCGATTACAACATCCTGCTAGGAAGACCATGGATATATGCTATGGCTGTTGTTGTTTCAACCTATTTTAGGAAGATTGCATTTCCCTTTCAAGGAGGGATTACAATCGTCGATCAACAAACCTTCCTCCCCAATGGTTCTCAAGTTACGGGAAGCATTCCAATGATCCATGGAAGCCCCCATTCGCTTCAAAATATCGGAGTAGGCCTACTAAAAGACCCTATATTAATGGGAACTTTCGCTCTTCCGCCTCCAATCAATTTGGCGGAAGTAGCGTCGGTAGGAACCAGCAATATGATATCTTCGATTAAAAAGATCTCAAAGAATGATATCAACATGGATCATGAGCGGGTATTGCCTCCAAGCCCAACAGAAATATTGTAGCAATCAATGTTCCTAGCATGGGAGGCAAACCCAAATCAACGCTCATCAAGCGTTTGGATAGATAAGTCTAAGGAATATGGCACCCCTTCAGATCCTTGGTCGCAAGTGGATGTCATCGATGAAGGAATTGTTCAATCAATGGTAATTGAAGGGGCACCATGGGATGATTACCACCATCGTTCCCTTCTTCCGGATTGTGAAGAAAATACTCCTGATGACCTTTACCATCCTTCAGTTTTTGATTTTCTATCAAATACTGTAAACACGGTGGATTCAGAGCGAAACTTGTCCAATATTGAAGAGACTATCGCCATAAATATCTCGACCAAAACAGATGTTGTAGAGAATATTTATGTTGGCAAATGTTGTTCTCCTTCAGAACTGGAAATATATAACGCTCTTTTTCACGAATTCAGAGATGTCTTTGCTTGGTCATATAATGAAATGCCAGGCATTGACTCGAGTATTGTTGAACACGAAATCAAGATGTATCCAGATGTCAAACCAGTACGACAACGGCTACGGCAGGTGCACCCCAAGAAAGTCGCTGCCATCAAGGCAGAAGTTGAAAAACTTCTCCATGCTGGTTTCATTTACCTGGTTCCTCTAACCGATTGGGTATCGAATATTGTCCCTGTTATGAAAAAACAAGGAACAATTAGAGTGTGCGTCGATTATAGGGATGTAAATCAAGCTTGTCCAAAAGACAACTACCCTACACCCTTCATCGACCAAATAATTGATGAATGCGCCAGATGTGAAATATTTTCATTTATGGATGGATTCTTTGGGTATAATCAAATAAATATCCGCCCACAAGACCAGTCAAAGACCGCATTTATTTGTCCGTGGGGCACATTCGCATATCGAAAATTACCCTTTGCTTTAAATAAGCAGGGGCAACATTTCAGAGGGCAATGAATTATGCCTTCCATGACATCAAAAACATCGTTCAACCATACCTTGACGACCTTCCGACTCATTCACGAAAGCGGACTGATCATCCGCAGCATTTAAGAGCGATATTTCTACGTTGCCGACACTACAAGATACGACTCAATCCACACAAATGTGTATTTCGTGTCAGTTCTGGTCGTTTACTTGGCTTTTTAGTCTCGAAATACGGGATTCGTCTCGACCCATGTAAGGTTTAGGCAATCATAAATTTGCCTCCACCTTCGAATTGGCTTCAGATTCAGAAACTCCAAGGGAAAGCAAACTTTCTGAGGAGGTTCATTCCAAATTACGTCGAAATTGCTAAAGGTTATACGCATCTTTTGAAAAAGGAAGTACCCTTTGTCTGGGATCAGGTTGCACAAGCTTCCTTTGATGCTTTAAAAGAATCCCTAATGAAAGCATCATTAATGTACGCTCCTGATTATCAAAAAGACTTTAACCTGTATCTGGCTGCAGCGGATACAACCATCGCAATGGTTTTAGTTCAAGAAGACAACAGAATTGAACATCCTATATATTATTTAAGTAAGAACTTAAATGATACAGAAAGAAAATATTCTTATGTTGAAAAGCTAGCGCTCGCAGTTGTTCAAGCGATACAGAGATTTCGACACTATATCCTCTTTCGAAAAACTACCATTCTGTCAGATTGCAACCCCATGACTTATATATTGTCGCGACAGTTGCTGGGGGGAAAATATTCAAAATGGATAGCAATTCTACAAGAGTTTGATTTGGAATTTGTAAAATCCAAGTCAAAGAAAGCTCTGGTTTTCGCAGAATTATTATGCGATCTCCCATCGTCGTCCAACGATGAAACATCCGAAGAAATGATCGTGGACAAAAATTTGTTTCTGATATCTTCAAGCAATCTGTGGTATGGGGATATCATCATTTATCTCCAAACCCAAAAATATAGGCCAAATACCTCTCGCTCCGAACAAAAACGTATTCGATACCAAGCAAAAGACTACATGATCGTCGGTGACACACTTTACCATCATGGTATCGATACAGTTCTAAGAAGGTGCCTCACCCATGAGGAGGCCGAAAAAGTCCTGAATGATTTCCATTCAGGCGCGTGTGGGGGGCATCAATCCGGTTATGCTATAACACAAAAATTTTTACGAGCAGGATACTTCTGGCCAACAATGTTCAAAGATTGCATAATCGCAGTCAAAAGTTGCCATGGTTGTCAAATTTTCGATAGCAAAACCAGAAGACCACCCGCACCTCTACAGCCAATAGTTGTTGTCGGGCCATTCGCCAAATGGGGCATTGATTTCATGACATGTAACCCCACCTCGACCGGGGGGCATGGGTATATCATAGTCGCAGTTGACTATTTTACCAAATGGGCCGAGGCGATGCCTACATTAAATAATACTGGTGAAATAGCTGCCCTCTTCCTTTTCAATCATGTAGTCGCCAGATTCGGCATCCCACAAGCTATAGTCACAGATCATGGATCACATTTTCACAATCACATGATGATCGAATTAGCTGCCAAACTAGGGTTGTCTCACGACAACTCTACTCCATATTACCCGCAAGCCAACGGACAAGTTGAAGCAATCAACAAAGTCCTGAAGCGCATGCTGCAAAGGATGATTGGAGTTCATAAAAGAAGTTGGCACCTAATCCTGTACTCAGCCTTGTGGGCTTACCGAACATCGGTAAGGAATGCAACCGGGTTTACACCTTTCCAACTGGTATATGGCCTGGAAGCAGTCTTACCAATCTAGTGTGAAATCTCATCCCTCAAACTCGCAATTGACCTACTCCCCGGGACTTCAGAAGAGGAGGCTCGTTTCTTGGAACTAATCCAATTGGATGAAACCCGTAGTGATGCCGCTTTGGCTAACGAAGCCCATAAGAAATGAGTCAAGGCGCAGTTCGACAAGAATGTCAAACCCTGTGTCTTCTCAGAAGGTTACTTGGTCTTACTTTATGACTAAGAATCCGATAAATTGGGGGCAGGTAAATTCAAGTCTTTATGGATGGGCCCCTATATTGTTAAGCGAGTGTTAGCAAAAGGAGCCTACGAGTTAATGGATTATGATGGGATTCCACTAGCACAACCTCGTAACGGGTTGTACCTCAAGCGTTACTATGCGTGATTCAGTATAGTAACCTATATGCTTTTGTTATGTTTTTGTTTTCGCTAAAGTATTTGTTTTGGTCAAGTAATCCACTTTTTACATTTATTGCAGATTTCAAACCTATTGGAGTCATGTGTTGGATATGCCGACGAAGCGAGTCGTAGTTCGCGGAACCTATCTTCCGCGGCCTGGGACATTTTTGATCCAAGCGGCGAGTTAGTAAGTTTTAGAGGGGTATGTATTGGTCGATCAACGAATAACATCGCTGAATATAGCGCGTTGATAGAACTTATCTCTGATGCCATCACACATGGTATATGTCGACTGATTGTCAGGCTAGACTCACAACTCGTCATACTACAACTCACTGGTATCTACTCTGTCTGAAATCCAGCTATTTATCGCATGTTCCTAAGGGTTAAGATTTTGGAAAGGCAATTTTATTTTATTCAATATCAGCATATTTCCAGAGCCTTAAACACATTAACTGACTCATTGGCAAATTATGTGTTAGATAGACATTTGCAACATTTATAAAAAGAAGCATACCATCAATATTTGCATTTGGATCATGTAACTTAACCAAAATAAAACTTCGAAAATCAAAAATATATATATAACTGTTTATGGTTTACACATAATGTTCTGTAACCAAGACAAAATTGGTCAAACGACCCAAAACTCAAAACACTAGGGGGCACCCTAGTCTAATGGTGCTCGTGATAGCAAGTCACAGCCTATGCGATCATGCGTAAGAACCGAGTCCATCGTCTTGGCACACCAGTAGTATGCCGCTGCAACCTCAAGGGCAGCTCGTCAGTCCTCACATCTGGAATACCGAGAGTGAGGCCCTCAACCTGGTCCTGTAATGCTGTGAAGGTCTCGGCCACATCGAGGTCGTGAAGGATAGCCCTTCCAACAGCCTCTCCTGCTGGGGCGGCAGCTGGCACTCTCAGGCGTACTACTGGCCGAACGAGACCGACATCTGCATGAACACATGAGTTTGATTAGTCTTGATAGAATAAAGCACAAGGACATTATAAAGGAAAAACAATAAACATGAATATGGTCAAAGAATTTACCAATAGCACCCCACTATTCGCCAGCCGGCAGTACTAAATCTAGGTCACCCCGGAAGTCCATACCAGCATATGGATACTCAGAATAAACCACCCGAAGAAGGTATCAGAAAAGGAAATCTGAGACTGACCAGCATGCCTAGACATATGGTCGACCCATCTCTGCATACGTGGTTCAGTCGGTGAAGGTAAATCGAGTGCAATATACTGCGCCTGCATCAGTGGTATCTTTTCCAAGGCAAAGGCGGTCAAGATAGAACCATACCCAAAGTTCTTCAACCTCCCACTCTTCACCTTGGTCAACTGTTCTTTCATCAAAAAAAGTACTGCATCGCACCAGTTGAACACCTTCGGTTGGAGACATTCCAAGGCATACTGCATGTAAGATCGGTTGGCTACATGAAGAGCCGCACCACCAGCCATCCTACCAAAAGTGAACATAATAGTCCTAAGGGACCTGTCAGTGACATCACGGATGATGATCTTGCCGTCTTTACTCGGCTGAGATCCCTCTCTACAATACCGGTGAACATAATCTCTCATAGATTCGCCTCCTCGGGCTGAACCTGATAAAGAGATGGGGGCACCCCGCCTCGACAAGCCAGTCAAGAAATAGATGTCCACTACAGTCAAGGGGATGGATTTGCCCCTAATCTGGAACACCTGGCTGGTAGGATCCCAAGCATCGAGCAAATACTGCAGCAAGTTGATTTGTTGTCTCATGCTAGAAATGCGGAAAAACTTCAGCAATCCATAGTTCCGCAGTGCGTTTACTGTAACTGGATCATGTAAAGCAAGCATGTCCTCTTCTTCATGCTCACGTTCTCACCATGTAATAGTCATCTTGCTCCAAAAATCTCTAAAAACAAACAAGAGAAGAGTTAGATCCTGATTTTGGTAAGAGACAGGCAAAATTTCCATCAAAAACTGTGCATAAACTTCCTTCCTTGCGCCCATCGCACCTACAGTAATGTTCTGGGTGCGTTGCATGTCAGTTAGCCAGTAGACAGGCTAACATCTAACGCACCTTTCGATACACAAGGGGTGCACTGAAGCCATGGCGAGTTTTTCAAAACCCAAAAGGCTCAGAAAAACCAAGAATCAAGCTCAGATGCAAAATGGAAAGTATGAAATGAAAGAGCTCAGGTTTAGCTCCTACTTGGTCCAGACGGCACCAAGAATCGTCCACAGAATCTCCCAGAATGAGCTAATGAAAATCAAGGGGGAAAAAGCACCTCCAAAGCTCCAACAAACCAAAGTTCAAATGAAATGGTAAAATGAGAGGTAAAAGCACTTTTACGTTACTTTTTATGTAATTCAAGTAAAATATTAGTGTTCTAACTCATTTTTTCAAACATGTATTGTTCATTTCTAACTAGTTTGATGAAGCAATTGAAAACGCAGTACAATCTTTGAAAGAACGAAGCTATTTATGGTAAAGTCAAGAAATGACCGTTGATCGAGCAGTTTTAGCACATAGTTCAAGATCGTTAAAAAATAAACATAAGTCATGAGCAAATGTTTCTCCCCGCGTTTAAGCTCATTAAAAAATGAACTATTTTCCGGTAAATAACCATCGTGAATGTAGTACTTCAGCCTTTAAAGCCTTGGTCGTGTTCTCATCATCACCTCCACTCTGTATTGGCCGATCATTCACCTCCATTTGATTGTTTACCCCTTTTTAGGAATAGCTGCGAAGAGTGATCCCACTAGCCATCCTTGTAACACTGCCATGATTGGAAAATTCCAAACCTTACCTGGAATCAGCTGCTACCTATTTTTCATCACTCGTTCCTCAAAAGACAAGTCTCCTTTAAGCTCTTTTCAACTGACTCGTAAAATATGAAAAGATTGCCGAGCCATTGGCCTCTCCAGCTCATTAAAGGGACCGGAAGTGCTATCCCTCCTTTAGATTTTAATCTTTTTGGACCTGAGGGATTATTACACAAAAAGATCGAGCGCTTGTTTTGTTCGGCTCGTTAAAAGTATCAAAAATTCATCCCTTCTGTATTGCTTTATATTTTTTTAGACTTAAGGGATTAGATGATGAAAAAGGAATTTTGGAGTTTCCTTTACGTTCCTTTTCAGACTCTCTAAAATTGAAAAGGACCGAGTTATCTTTGTCATTAAACTCGTTAAAACTTAATAGCGACAAACTTGTCCATAGTAGACAAGAACGAGTCTCACTATCACTAGGCTCGTTAAAACATAGCGATGGGTTTGCCTGAAGGGCAAATTATAGAACAAGCATATGTTATCCTCCTCAAGCTTGACAAAAATAAAGAGGTACTGGTCAGCAATGACTGGGGAAAAATTGGGAAGAAAAATTGAAGAAACTTTGTTGGTAGCAAGTCGCTCTTGAACATGACACTTTCACTCCGCATCCAAGTCGGGTTGGGTTGTTTCATTCATCAGTCACATCACCATGGTCCCATCACACCATCCACATTTGGGGTTAATGCTACCAATCCATCACGTCAGTGTCGCCGATATGTTCAAGAGAATTCATTCAGAGAATTCACCTATGTCTCACCCGCTACAATACATTTATACTCCATTCTTTCATGACCTCCACCCTGAACCTTATGTCATCAGATCGTTTTCACCTCCATTAAAATCATTTGCTCTGTTCCATGTCATTGATGTGGGATTCATTAAGGCCCTCCTGTGATGGATCGCTTCTTGTCGACATCAGCTCATTATCCAAGAAGTTGATCTAGGAATACCCCGTTCAGTACTTTGAAGCTTGAATGCCTCAATGGCAAGTTTCTCACTTCCGGCAACAGGTTTACATCAATGGCCTTTGACCGAAAGATTTTGCGTGGTGTTCGATGCCAAGTCCTTTATTCACACCACGTGAATTGTACTGCAGTACCTTGAGGGTCATTATCATTATCGATGATTCCTCTCGTGCCTGTTAACAGCTTACATCATTGGCTGGTAATCAGGCGATGTCTTTCCATGTTCGACTCCAGAACATCTCTTACATGGATAGACTTGTATTTCGAGTGAAGATTGAACGATATTGAAGACCCCGGATCTAGTTTCATCCATCTAGGCTACAATATATATTCAGGGAAATAAAGACATCAAATGTACATTATTGCTGCACAGATAATCATCCAATCAAAGGGATGATGACTCTACCAGAATCATTAGTCTACACTCAGACGATTGTCTGTCCTATGTACATGAAAATGAATTTATAAAGCTGAGCATGGGAATGCCCGCCTCAGCTAGATCATGAAAATATTATGAAGATAATGTATTGTATTGTATCTTATTACAGGTCTCCTCCCAGCTTGAAAGAACTTCGGATCCTCATAATAAAGCATTTCACCCGACATCAAAAGATTAACGACCTCATGCTTTAGGGGGCAACTGTTATAGACATTTTTGGGCACTGCAACCCAAGCATGAAATGTCCATAAACCAAGGGCTCCTAAGTCCCTAAAAGTGTTGTTCTAACCCCTAAAGGAACAAGGTCAACTGATTACAGCTTCTCCCAGAAGTTCTCCATGAAAAATTGCTCAAAACTGGTCAAAACAGGATCATTTCAGCTGCTCCATAGGCAAAGTGCATTGCATCTCACCTAAGTACACTCTGTGGGTTCGTTGCATTTCAAAAAGCCCTTCTATGGGGTGCGATGGGTGAGAAGTGACAAATGGCAGTGTCAGTCCGCGAGGTGGAGAGGCATGGAATCTTCCAGAAACTTCTCCTGTGACACTTGCCTCTCTGAATTCGACCAAGGATGAGTAAGAGATCATCAATCTCCAAGTGGAAGCAAGAACTATCAGAGGGAAGACACTAATCAAGTCACAAGCTGACTCATCTCCCTTACAAATATCTATATATGGATCCCTCATCCCAGAGATCCAGAGGCTGGAATTTTGAATATTATAAGGAATTATTGTTGGTTTCTTGAGACAACATCATAGTGTTGGGTGATCTAAGCTTTGTATGAGGTGAAGAAGGGCTTACTTGCTGAGAGGATGATGCTGGGTCAGAACAACTGGTTGTAACTCCCTTGGCTCTTTCTTGTTTATCAATAAAAGCTATTCAAGTTTTCCTCCATACTCTTGTGTCATTTATGTTTTATGCATTTGTATGGTCAATTTACATCTAATCCTAGATTGTTTATGATTATAGATCCATGTTCTTGTATAGTGTTATGCTACTGTGATCTTACAGGTACTCTGTGAAGCTGGGCGTACAAGGGAGCAAGTAGCGAAAGACTATCAAGAGAGAGAGGAATCGAACTAGGAGATTAGCGCAAGACAGAGGTTGGTCTTCTTTGTTCTTCTCTCATCTATATTTCATAAAGGAAAAATGAAAGTAGCTTTACTATGTTTGTTTCTAGGGTAGCTACCACACCTTAGTGGGATAAGCATTTCTGTGTAGACACTTTTCCCTGTAACAGATCCTTATAGTCCTCATCCTGCAAATGCTCCTTTCTGTTGATGATAATGGCCTTCTAAGATGATTCTTCTTGATCATGATCATTCCTTTATGCATTGATGAGGTTATCTAATGGCTTAATCCTTCGTACATGAATATATTTATCTGAGTTGTCTCTACATAATCCTCCTATATTCCTGAAGATGCCATTCCCATAAACCATGCATTCTATCCTGCTGCCACATGTTCCTATGATACCCAAAACTTTAAAGAAGACTTTTGTGAAGAAGTTGATCTCAATCATAGTAGAGATTCGGAGGGTCCTCTCTCTTCTACCTCTTATCTTCTTTTTTACATTTCTTGGGTAATGTGGGTTTCTTCTTGTTTCCTCTTATTGTTGTCCTTCTTGAAATTAGGAAAATCCCTCTTACAGTGTCGATACTCTTGGTAGCCAAAGAATTGTATTTTGGACATATCTCTTTTACCATTTCTTTGTGGATCAAACTTTCCAAATTTCCCTTTTCTCTTGGTCATAGCAGCAAATGCCTACTCCTTTGATCCCACATCATCTTTGGCTTTGATTCTAGTCTCCTCGATTTTACATAGAGACCAAAATTCATTCAACAGGGTAGCTTCCTTCTTGGGATATATAATTGATGTGAAGTTGCCCCATTCCTTAGGTAATGCATTGAGCACCATAGTTGTCATCTCTCTGTCTGAGATAACTTCTCATAGTTCTTGTAGTTGGTCTCTCATCTCAGAGACCTTCATGAAGTGGGGAGTTATTCCTTCTTCCTTGAAGATCTTCATTTTATACAGTTCGCTACGCAACTATATCAGTTCTCCAGTTGTACTAACTGAAAATAGCTCCACCAGTTTATCATATATTTCTTTAGATGTTTCAAGTTTGGAAACATAAGGAATGAGAGGGTCCTTGATGGATTTTATCAAAACTCTTTGAGCCCTTGTTTCATCCTTATTATACTTTTCTAGGACTTCAGTTTTTTACTTTGTAGGAATAGTGGCACTCCCTTTGATGTAGTCCAAAAGTTCATTTTCTTTGAGAAGCAGATCAATCCTCTTTTTCCATGCAAGGAAATTAACAGTCCCGACCAATTTGTTGCTTTCCTTGCAAAACAACATTTTGATATTTTCAAAAGAGGGCATAAAAATACTTACTTGAGAGTGTTAGTAATGTGGAGATATTGTTGCTTCCTTGATGAATAACATCTCAGATTCTTGGATCTTGGATTTCTTCAAGATGTTTCCTTCAAGGTTCCTTGTGATAGATTTGTTAATGAAAACTTCTCAATATGTAGATTTGGAGATCTTCAATGATGAGTCTGGAACTGAGTACCTTCCTTTGAATATGATGATTCTTTGATGTAAGTCCTTATTGGATGAACCTTCTTGAAGATGCCTTTATATGGAAGGATTTCTTCTTTCTTTGTTCCCAGGATGGTAGTCCTCCTTGATGGATCTAGGAGAGGAGATGGTAATCCGTCTTGTCTTTGATGGGTTGGGAACTATTGCTTGTAGATATAATGCTTCAACCTTTGTGTGCCCTTGCTTCGTAATCCTAATGCTTCAATCTTCTATGTGTTCTTGGGATTCCCTTCCTTGATGTGTCACCTTAGCTCTGATACCATGTTGAAGAATCTAGTTTATTTAGGTTAGAATGAGATTCTTCTGACAATGATAACAATTTGTTAAGTACTTTTTACTTTTCTTATTAGCACAATCTTCTCTTATTATTATTAGTGTGTGTTTTGTTACTTCATCAAATAGTTACCAAAAACAAGAGATAAGAACACAAGATGTTTTCTCTCGAACAGGGCAAAACCTCTCTCTCCTAGAGAGGAAAACCCTTCTAAAAAATTCTCTTATTGAAGCTTCAATTGACAAATGCCAATCCCTAGACCCTTGACCAGTAGATCCTCCAAGCACAAGACACAGCCTCTCTATTGTACCTTTGCTTATGTTCTTCAATTAAAGTATTCTTCTGCCTTGCACATTTATCTCTTCCCTCACACTTCTTCCTATAACTAATGGCACTTTCCTTCGCTCGTTTTTCGGCAATGACATAAACCCTAGGTCTCCTTAGAGACCTCTTTCTTGGTGCCTTATTTTTCCTTCGCTTGGAAATCTTCCTTCTCCTTGATACTTAGACTAGAGAATTGAGGCTCTTCTTCTGGTATATCTCTGAGTTAGAGATTTATCCTCTTAACCATACTACTAACTTGAGTTTTTTACATGTGTGGCTAATCTAGGGCTTGAGATAGATATTTTTACTTTCTCTCTTCCTTTGCTAGATGTGGGACCTCCTTCACTTGATATGGAGGCCTATTTGGAGTCTCTTCTTAGCCCAATTGAATGCTTTTAAGTTGTTTCCCTTTTGGATCTTATGTGACTGTAGAACTGCCCTCCTTTCTTTGCATGTGTGACAAAATTAGGCCCTAAAAACAGTCCTCCCAAACTCGGTTTCCCCTTTCTTCTTCTTTGCCTTAAAATAACCTTTCTGCCCCTTTTTCACACCTCTTTCTTGCCTCTCTTCTTTGTTAATTTAATAGATCATTTGATGGTCTAATTGTGGGGACGAATCACCTTATAAATAGGAGTTTGTCCCTCCTTTTGGGCCGACTTGAGCTAGTAAGGCCGACTTGACTTTAAGTGCACCAAAAAATTCATTCTTTTGAGCCGACATGAAGAGGAGACTTGTCTATGCTTTGGAGGATCAGCTTTGAAATATTTCTTTGACTCTAGTACATAGATTTACATAGTGTAACATGCCCACATGGGTCTTTAAAAATTACATTGACCCTTTGACTTTCCTAGAAGCACTTAAAAATGTGCTTGACCTATCAAATGGGAAAGAAACACATTCTTAATAATTACATCTAAGGCCTTACAACATGCATCCAACCAAGTAGTTGGGTGATGGATTCAGACATGGGCTTGGATAGATTCCTTTAGGCCACTAATGAAACATTCAAAGTAAAATGAATCTCCTAGTCCTTCAGTTCCGATGTCCAATTGTTCAGAATCTGCAATGTATTCCTTTACTGTACTTTTTTTCTTGAGCTTAGTGAGAAAACCCAAAAAGTGAGATTCTCGATCAAAGCAGTCACAAATGGATTTTGAGAACATGTGTCAAGTTTTCCTCCCTGTATAGAATTTCTGATGCCACTGCCACCATTGCCGTCGCTCTTGGTCCAATTAAAGTGCTCCCACATGTAGTTTAGTTTCATCCTCCTAGATATGATTAAGGTCGAAATATTGTTCTATTTGGGCTACCCATGTTGCCGAGTTAGACCCATCAAATTTGTACATGTCTAGCTTGGGTGTCTGGTGGCTCGAATATTGGTGACCTTCGTGGAAATGGAAGAGAGGATGGAAGAGTTATTAAAAGAGAAGGTGCAAACTAACAGTGTAGTAATTGCAACAACAGAAACAGGTTCCATAAAAATTATATTGTAGGAATTATCTTCTCTTAAATTAAAGGATGTTGAGATTTGCAGATTGAAAGAAAATTTGGACAAAGATGAGATTAAAGAAACTGAATAAGGCAATCCTTTAGTCTAGGAAATAAAGAAAAATCAAAATTTGCAAAAGAAATTAGAACAATATTTGAGCAGTTCTAACAATTTTTAATGTTTATCACGAGCCAAAAAACAAATTTGGATATAAATTATGTCATTTGTATCTAATATTTGGAAGTCTATGGAGATTATTGTAGAACAGGAGGAGTTGATTGAAAGAGCCAAAGAAGCTATTAATGACATCAAAATACAATTGGGAAATAAACCTAGACAAGCAAGTCAGATAATAAAAGCTCTAAAGACAAGGTCCAGAGAAGAACTTGAAGAACTAGGAATTGAAGACAGAACATAATCAATTATTCAGACTAGAAAATTTCTCATGAAGAAAACTCTAATGCTGAAGACAAAGGAAAAGTGTGAAAATATTCTAGTGCAAATCAAAAAATTCTACAAAAAAATTTCTATTATGCAAGAGAGAGGTATTCCATAATTTAAGAATTCATATGGCCAAATGGTAATAGAAGACCAATATGAAAGATTGTTGAAGAGAGAGGCAGGGGACAGGACAAAGTTTGTTGGAATCAAGGGAGAGATTAGCAGTCAAAATCTACTTCAAATGTTAGTTGATGACCTTTTCATCTACTACGAAATCAAACACTTGTTCATAGTAAAACCTTCTTATGAGAAATATATTGATGCATGAATCATATAGACAAATGATGGATCTCAGTTACCCAACAGATGAAGAATGGGAGCAGTTGGTCAAATTTGTTCAATAAATTTAGCTTATCAATGCAACATATTAGCAACAGATCACATCAATTAAGAATTTTGAGAAACAAGAACAAAGAAGTTTCAAATGCATTGAACCTAGATGTAGAAATAAAGCGTGATTGTAGACATTTTTGGAGTCGTTTTCTGAGTAGTTTTATATTTTTTAGTTAAAAGAAGTGTTGCAAACATCTCGATAACATCACGATTTTATCTCGAAATCACGATTTTTTGGCCTAGCAGATGTTTGCCGATTTTCAACAATATTTTGATGGTATCTTGATTTTTTCGATGTTTGCCAATTTTTACTGATATTTTCCCAATTTTTAAGATTTTTTGTTTTCCGGACCCTTGCTGATTTATCCCAATGCCAATGTTTGCTACATCAGTTAAAAGTTGTTTAAACATTATCCAAAGCTTTGGATAAAGAATACTTTGAATGTAAAAATTTTAAGAGAATATATTTTGTAAAGCACTCTATATATACCTTATTTTTTAATAAGAAAGGGTTGATACCTAGAACAAGTTTTTGTAATATTGTTGTAATACTTTCAACTTGGATATAATCAAAGGCTTCTAGTTTTCATTCATGACAACAATTGTGTACTTGTGAGTTCTTCTTGTAATTTCATAGTCTATTTTTTCATACATTTGAGAATAGTATAGGACACTGGGAAGGGCTAGATTGAGTAACAATCTCCCTTACGTCCCTCTGCAAAGTTATGTTCACAACTAAGTTAGAAATTGAACAATTTTTTTAATTTACTTCCCATAAATCTTTATATTTTTGCTTCTATGTTGTACTTGGATATATTTTTTCTGAGTATAGAGGTTCATCTATACATATTTGCTATTATTAGATGATTAAATGTTCAGGGAGAATGTTTAGCCTTCTAAATTCCTCTCAATTCCTCACATTGATGCTTTGGCTCAGTTCTTTAGCCGAGGACTGTCTACAAAGATACAACATGGGGGATCAAGAAAACAAATTGAGAAGCACAAACATAGGTAACAATGGATTGAGAAGTAGATGTTGTAAAAATGAATTTTGTAACAAAAAATGTTGTAAAAACATATTCCATAACAACATTCCAATGTTAAATATGTTGAAAATGTTGTAATAATTGATGTTGTAACACTCATTACTATTGAAAATGATGAAATTACTATAAAAATTTATGTTATAACAACTATTACTATTGAAACTATTGAAACAATGACCATTGCAATGGATGTTGTAACAACATAGGTTGTAATAGAAGATGTTATAACAATTGAAGGGGTAGAAATCCATTTCATCTTTCTTGTCAAAGCTAAAATTGGCCAGCCAAAGAGGTGATTTTACCACCCAACACTACATTAGCACTTGGGTGATCAAGAAAACAAATTGAGAAGTACAAACATAGGTAATAGTGGACTAAGAAGAAAACGTTGTAACAATGGATGTTGTAACAACAAATGCCATAACAGATGTTGTAACATCAAGTCATTTCATCTTGCTTGTCAAAGCTTGAAAGTGGGCAGCCAAAGAGGTGTTTCTTAGTAACTTTGCATTTGTGTTATTCTTCTTCTGAGACCTATGTAATAAAGTTGTTGGTTTCTTTCATTAACAAATTTATCAATGTTATGTGAATAGTTGAGATACCTGTGAATTTTATCTAAGAAACCTTAATGAAGCACTTTGCAGTCTTTGCATCTTATTTTCTTTCATTTCATGCTCTTTGTTGTAGATCTAATGCATAGGAATTTTGTTTAGCCTATGCTTTAAACCTCAAATTTCTTTATGCATAGAGCTGGAATAATGATCATACTTGTGTTGTAGTCTATAATGTAGGAATAATTTTCTTTTGAAAAATCACCAAGTTGTGTGCTAACCATACTCTCCATAGGACTAGAAAAGGAAGTGTCCTATAGAGTTTCATGTCCCTACATATCTGCTTAATTCATTATATATCTATATATATATATATATATATATATATCTATATATATATATATATATATCTATATATATATATATATATATATATATATATATATATATATATCTATATATATATATATATATATATATCTATATATATATATATATATATATATATATATCACTAAAGAAAAAAAAGGTTTTAGACCTCAATACACCCTTCATCCTACCATGTGGCAAATAATTGCTAAGACAAGTGTTAAGACTCAAGATCATCCCTACTGCTAGCATTAATCTTCATTTCTTCTCTAGGGTTTACATCACAAACTCTAGCTCTTCCTCTATTGCATCACACAAGCACTAAGAACTCTCCATGAAAATTATATAGATGGATAAATGAGTATAATGTAGAAAAATACGTTATATTCCCTCTATACAAAGTAGGCAAGGGAGGCCAACATTGGTAAAGTGGACTTATTACACAAGAAATATAATTTAATGCACAAGATAAGGTATCCAAGTGAAGTTCTCTCTCTCCAAGGCATACACGTCAAGAGATCTATACTCAGGTGCCACACTCTCTATGCATGGGTTGCAAGTGTCAAGTGCTCTTGATCACAAGGCTTCTTGATGTCCCATACAATCATCCCATGCTCCTCAACACATGTATCTTGGGTCCATAATCAATCCCATGTAATGTTCTCTCAACCCAAGCATCTATAATCAATCCCATGTAATATGTTTTGTTGTCTACGAGTTATGTATTACATGGTATTTAATCCCTCCTTTGGCCTACGGTTTTTGGCAAAAGGCTTGATAAAGCCATGATTGGATATTGATTTATAAGGACTTGATAATAATGAAAGGTTGGTGATTTATAAGGGTTCTGTGACCGATGGGAGCACAAAAGAACTCAAGCTACACATAAATAAACAACTCAACACAAGAAATGAAAATTGACATATTAACATAACAATATCCAAGTAAGTTATTGAAAGTCAACTAATGATACCTTATTCTTCATCTAGATAACAAAATTGGACCACTTTGTGTCTTTTATCATATTGAATTCCAATTGTGATGGATAATGGACATATTATTGCTCTTGTCAAAACATGGTTGATGGACAAGTTAAAGTAATTAATATCCAATAATTTACCTTTTTGTATCTAGATATATATATAGATAGATATAATTTCATATATTAAATACACTTACAAATTTTCATACTAAGGCTTCTAAACTTGTTTTTCCACTATGATGTGGCATACGATATTTGGCAAGCCTAGTCTTCAAGGCCTTGTCTGAAACATACACTATTCAAATTAATTATGCACTAGTAAAATAAAAAAAATCATTTAATGAATTTGAAATAATATTATGACCAAATTGAAACACCTGTATGCTCTCCTAGTCAGACTTCCTTTGTGCATCTACTCTATCATATGATTTCACGATCTCTTTCCATACTTTCATGTTTACATCAATTGACCTCCTTTTGATCCTTAGCTCAAGAGGAATTTGTTTGATCATTTTTGTTTGGTTGCAACAGAATCTCTTGCAATTTTGAGTCATTTGTTTCTTTACTTGCTTTACTGACCAACCTATCCCAAATTTAGTCTGCATGTCATGGATGACTACCTTTTGAAGGTGCATGGGTATCTTTGATAATGGAAGATGTAGATTCTCTTTGAAGTGTTGAAGGCATGATTCCTTCAACCTACGATTGAACACTTTCTCGGCATTTGTCATTCTAATTTCCCCAGAGACAACATCATATTCTACCTTGATTTCGTATTTATCAATGCAAGATGCATAAGTACCTGTATTGGTGGTGGAAAAAATCTGTTTCTCAGGAGTGGGTGGGACATTGGACATCTATGTTTCTTGTTCCAAATTCTTAGAGGTTATTGTGATTGATTTTTTCCTAGATATTTTGCTTGATCCAGGAGTTGATGGGGAATCAATCGATTCCCTTTGATAGGGTTGCTTTGGTTGGTCTATTTCAATGCCTTTAGTACATTCTTCCACGTATTTGGAAAGCATGGACATATCCATACCTTCTAGTTTATTCATTGATTCTACCCCCAATATAGAAGTCATTGCCTCTTTCATTTTCTCACTATCATGTCCCTATATATGTACAATAAAATTTTTATTTTAAAATTAGAAATAAAAAAAACCCTAATTTCTTCTTTTATAATTTAGAAACTAAAAACTAAAAAATACAATTCAAACCAGCAATGGAAGCATGTGAAAATCTATAAATTGAGTATGAAATACCTCATTCTCGCAAGAATCATATCCCTTTGCTTATTTCTCTTTGATGTTGCTTGACATTTTTTGGCGTCCTAGGGAAAAAAAATTTCCTCCACACTATTAAAAATCCCTTCTCTTTGCTCCCTACATTTTTCTCCCTTCCCTCTAATTGTTTTAAACAACAATAGTGCAAAATGGATGGATAGGGGTTTGATTTTCGTCTCTGGTAGGGGGTGAATGAGATGCACAAATTGATTTCATGACTGCTAGAGGTCGAATCACACCCACAAATCAATTTTTTTTATTGAAATCCACAATAGGGGAGGAGAGGTTCATCAATATCTCTTCCTACCATAAACATAAATCCGATCGATTCGTTATTTGCTTTCATAGGTTCAATGAATTTCTCCAACCATGGTCTGCTCCAACTCTGCACAAAACTCCAAAGCTCCCTCTATTTGGAATTGGTGAGTATTATAATGGAAATATGGTGAATGCACTACATTGTTTTGGTTGAATAGTTGGGATGCACATCCATTGTGCACACCAATTATATATTGGAGGAAAAAAAATTGATTTGGTCTAACTTGTATTCATTGTCATCTTTTCACATTGCAATGTTATTGTGGGGGGCTTCCCTGTTATTGTCATTTTTTATGAGGTTTAATTGAATAGTAATACTGGATGTGAAATGTGCATAGGCGCATGGGATAATTATTATATTATTATAATTACTATATTATTATTATTATTATTATTATAATACATATTAACAAATGTGCTTAATATATGCCTATTAGTGTTTATCAACCACATTTTTTAATGTGGTTGTGCTAGTTGAATACCAATATTGGATGTGTAATGTGCATAGGCACATGGGATAAGCTGAAATGTTGGTTGATGTAAAGCCCTATAAATGGTGTTTTGACCCTACAATGAAGGGTGTTTTATGTCATATTTTCCTAGCCCACTAATGAATTTGGTGTGATTTCAAACTTTCTAATTTTATTTTAATAGCCAATTACTCATAATGTAACAATCCACTAGTTATAGTCACATACACACATTTTCACCTTTAAAGGTTGTGTTGCTTAGTGATTATGTATACATGTGACACAAACATTTTCGATCCTACCACTCACTCTTTACTCCTTTATAGGGTGGATGGTGGCGTTGAAAATATATCTCATCCACAAGTTAACTTATACTAATTATTATATTATATATTGAGTTCATTTAGAAGACTTAAAAATCAAAATTTGAAAATAGTATATTCTCTAACATATAGGGTCAAAGGAATTTTTAATTTAAATATACAAAAATATAGATATTTGGTGGTTTAAAATTATGGATGAAGGGTTTGAATTAAGTTAAATGAAAATATGAAAAAAAGAAAAAGTAGTCCATTAGTTTTCATAATCCTCATCTAAGATTTATAAGAGTTGTGTCATGTCACCATATTGAGAATAGAAATTAACAAAAAGGGTATATATTGAAAATAGGGGCATTTTAGTTAGAAAGGTGTAGTGAAAACTAGTTGAGCTTAAATCGATTATGCATTTAGAAAATTGGATGGAGAAAAGAAAAATTTCATAGATGTTATGTGACTAATGTCATTGTTGTGTATTACATGCAAGATCTAGAGGAGGCCATGGACAGAGGACATGGACAATGTAGACCTACTAAATCAACGAGAGTAAAGTGGGTGGCCATAGAATCGGATATGGAATCTACAAATACAATAAAGGTAAGAAGAAAAAGTAACCTCAACCAAAGGAGGATGGTGTTTATGAATTCACAAATGCTAAAACATAGACGAGATAAAGTTATATAAAATATGTTGTTGTTTTTTTCAAATCCAAAACATGATATCGATATGTCAAATATATGAGTAAAGTGAGGTTTTCTGTTAGATAGCATATTGGTTGAAATGATATAATTGGTGTACTAAACATCATTGACTATGTGATGTTTTATAGGGGCAAGACAAGGCCATGGAAATAGATCGTTTCATATTAAATAAGGACACAACAGATGTCACAAGACATCAAGTAATTATCAAATTTTGGCTTAACTTAGGAAGAATTTTGTGATACGTCCATCATTTTTCATAGTATTATTAGAATTTATAGTGTATTATCCAACCTTGAAATAAATTAATGTATGTTGTTGATATTTCAGATGGACATTGAAACAAGTGCACAACCTAAGCATTCAACTAGCAAAAGAAAAAAAACATATGTGTGTGGGTGTCGACCTAAAACTGTTAAATCACAAAGAACACAGTTAGTGGAAGAAGATATGACAATGGATACTTCAGACAGAACAAATAATTCCATTGAATAAGAGGTTGGTCAAGACTATAGTACATGGGCTAGGATTTGTTATCGATATTTTATTATATTTCTTTGAAATTGATACATTTATGATTTATCCAATTCTTTCCAAACATTAAATAATGGTTGAGTTTGTCGATAGGTAGAAGATGATGATGAAAGAAAGGCTACTAATACCCAAGTTGATCCAATTGGGCTATTAATATTTGCACGAGATGATCCAAACCATACTTTAAACCATACAAGCGCAAAAATAGCATATTTAAAGAGAACTCTACCACCTGATAAATTTGAACAACTGATGAGATTCACATATAATGATGACTGCAATATGATACCAGCTAGTGGCCTTCATTGTGATGAGCATAACAAAGAAAATGAAATGCATGAAGAAGTATTGAATGAGATTCTTACAAGTTTCTTTGGGAATGGAAACAATGATGACAATAATGATCATATGGTTGATAGTAACGATGACAACATGGGTAATTACCACCAACGTAATGTTGATGATAACAACCTGTTGAAAGACTCCATCAAGCAAGCAGAAAAGACACCCGTGTTCAAATCAAGTGCAAGTAGAACCTCAAAACTGGCATGCACATTAATATTAGTATAAATCAAGTCACTATTTGGTTGGTCAGACAAATGATTCACCACCCTATTGAAGTGAGTTGAAATCTATTTCTTACAATGCATTGTCAATTGGTCTATGTAATTCGTAAACAGTCATCAACTTCATTTATAATTCTTTAAGGAGATTTTAAAACTATATATTGTATATGAATAGCCACAGTATATAATATTGACATATCAAACATGTTCATCATAAGTCAAACATTCAATTGATCTAATCTTTGGCAATATTATAGGGAACTAAAAACCAAAATATTTCCTAAAGAGAATGTGTTACCATCAACTTACAGAGAAGCGTGTTAGTTGTTGGTTGAGTTAGGGATTGGATATAAGCAAATTCATTCATGTAAAAATGATTTCATTTTATACAGAGATGAATATCAAGATAAGTTAGAATGTCATGTATGTAAAGAGAAGAGATATTGTACATATGTACAAGGTCCTACAATTCCAAAGAAGGTTTTATGTCACATGCCAATTATACCTAGACTTCAACAAATGTTTCGTTGCAAGTCACTTGCATAATTGATGGACTGGGATGCAAAGAATAGGAGTAAATATGGATCCATTCGAATTTGCCTGACTTCGAAACAATGAAACACATAGAGGAAAAATGGGCAACAAAATTCAAAAATGAACCCCATAGTATCAGGTTTGGTTTTGTAATTGATGGAGAGCTCCCATTCTCTTTCATGAGCTCAAATTATAGTGTTTTCCCAATCGTATTGATAGTATACAATATTCCCCCATGGATTAGTGTTAGAAAATAGCACCTTATGATGACTCTCATTGTTCCAGGAAAACATCAAGTTAAAAACATGGATGTTTATCTTATGCCTTTTATTCATGAGATACAATTTTTATGGAAAAGCACAAAAATTATGACATAGCATGTCCTCCATAAAATAGGTCCTTCATGTTGTATGGTGTGCTATGTTGGACTATTCATGATTTCATAGGACTTGGTTGTTATTTCGGCAAGATATTCTGTTTTACCTATTTACACTCATAATTTATTGTCATCCTACTTTCATACTTAGTTTTGTACTATTATTTTGATTTTATTAACCTTATTGAATTGTAGGGCTTCAAACAAAGGGGATATTTGCATGTCCAAGATGTGCAGAAAAATTTCAAGGGTGGTATTCTAAAGATATTCATAAATTTATTTATGAAAACAACAAGGTTTTTCTACCACCATATCATAGGTTTATAAACTACCATAAGAATCAATTTGATGGAAAAGTTGAAAATAAAGGTCATCCCATGATTATGGGTCCAGTTGATTGGCCTAATAAGTATGAATATGTTGAATTGAAAGTTTGGCAAGGTTTATTTGATGGGGGTGATTCTATTGAAGAACCAGAACAAGTTGTAATTAAGATGCCAGAAGGGATGAAAAGGAAATCCATATTTTATGAGCTCCCATATTGGAAGGATCTATTAATATATCACCTATTAGATCCCATGCACATCTTCAAAAATGTCCCAGATTCAATTTTTCAACATATAGCAAGCAAAGAGAAGGACACCTTGTCTTTGAGGAGAGATACTTCTCTTTCATGTACCAAATTTGATACAAAAAAATTGTGTCCAAATAGGGAAAATTAAAAATATGTATAAGCTCCATGGATTTTGAAAAATAAAGAGCTATACCAACTAAAAAATGTCATTTGTTCAATAAGGACACCTACTGGATATGGGTCATCATTAAATAAAGATTTTACAGTTGATGAACATATCACAAGATTTAAAACACATGATTTTCATAATTTTATGAAGGTATTATATATCATCATTTAACATTTATTGGTAAAATTGATTAGGTACTAAATATATTCTGATATTCTATTGTGTGACAAAAATAACTAATGATGATCTTTGATAAATGTGTTTGACAACATATCATGCCATTGACAATTAGGGGGGATCCATGTCTTACCATTGACTTGAGGAATGTCTTAAGTCGATTTTCAGCATTTGCAAGGTATGTGGTATGGAATGTTCATGTGTGAGAGACATAGAGATATTATATTGCATTTTATTTTTTTCCTAAAGGTTCATACTAATTTAGTATTCTTATATTAGGTGTGTTACATCCAAGGAGATCCATGAATGTGAAGTTCCAAAATGGAAGAAGGAAATTGGAGAAATTGTATGTGTATTTGAGAATGAGATCCCTACAAGTTTCATGGACCTACAAGTCTATTTATTTATACACCTAGTCAATGACATTGAATTGGAGGGTATCATATCAACGAGGTGGATATTTTTCTTTGAGAGGTATATGAAAACTCTAAAAAGATATGTCTGACAAAAGGTACATCTAGAGGGTTGCATGGCTGAAGGGTATGTATTGAATGAAGCATTTTCCTTCCTATGGTAAGGATTTTGAATATGGGCAACACTTCTGGGATGAAGAACGAGCATTAGATATTATTGATGGAGAAAAACCACAATCTAATGGTGTTCAAGTATAAATTAGTAAGTAAACTCATGATCAATGTAGTTTTTTTTATTACGATCATTAATTTACTCTATAATTTATTTGTCAAATTAACAACATGGCCTTTGGATTTTGAAATAAGCATGTTGACATGTAATAGGTACACTGACGGAAGTGTTATACTCAACAAGTTAATTATGAACCTCTTGATGGTGTTGGATCTGCCAACATGTCAAGGGGATCTCCCCGGTAAGAAGTCCTAATTAGACCTTAGACCGTTTGGTGTAGGAGTCCCAACAGTGCATCGTAAGGTAATGCCTTGACCGCGATGTCACGTAGAGGAAAGTAAGATAACTCTATTATTAGCAAGGGTGTGACCGCTGCAGTGAGTCAAGGAAGATGCATGAGAGGTTCTAGCACAAAGGGGGTGAGATGAATGTGCCCCATGACAACCTGTATCAGTACTTAGCTGGGAAGGGAACACAAGAGTGAAGATGCATCACAAGCTGGAAAGCGTAACAATAGACAATCCAAAGTGATGGTTAAACCAACAAAACATTTGTAACAAGATTATTATAATTGCATACAAATCAGTTCATACACAAATACGTAAGTTAAAAAACATATATCAATAAGGCAATCAGAACAGTCCAACTATAATAACAACATATGCATGAAAATGTGTTGGCTCTTATTATATAAATAAGTGTAAGTTCCAATCATACAATACATCCATGTAAACCAGCTAGCCCCATCAGTGAAATGTTACAGCCACATCCTCCTACTCCTCGAAAAAAATGTACTAGCTCCGTGCAATGGAGAAGCCAAGGCATGTTACAATATTGTCCAAGCTTACTTCAAGATAGTCTTAATAGAAGCTTTTTTGACCAAAAGCCTATACCATGAGTTATGAGGGACTATTTATAGCAAAGGGTGGGGTGACCCTTGACATTCCCCTTTGTGACCATTCAACTACCCTCATGACTCTTCACCTACTCTATAATTGTTACATCCACTATTGAGACTTGACTTACACTTGACATGACTCAACATTGCAATGCAAATGCACCCATGTGAACAATGCCTTGAACAAGCCAAACTAGACATCATTCTAACTTAGACAACTATAGAAGTCCAAATGCTCAAGATCCTCATGTTGATCAACAGTAACATATTGATGACAAGATTGGTAGTCCTTGATAGTGTCTGTGTGTTCTGCTAGACATCCGTCTAAAACCTAAACTTGCCTCCATAGCATCCGGGTACACTACTTGAGCTCCTCTATCCAACTCGTCTAAAAGTATGCGCATCATTGTCTTCAATGTGGTCGAACCAACAACATACTTGCACGTGATGTCTGCATTGATAGGCAAGTCTCGGCTGGTGGCAGTTCACATCAACTCGTCGAAGTACGAGTCAAGCTCCTATCGGACCTGCTACTTTGTCTTCGCCTGGGTGAGAGTCCCAAGTCATGGGATCTCATGAGTGTGCGCTATAACATCCATGCTCTTGAATACTCATGCATGGGACGCCTATATTCTAGTGATGAGCTGCAGTAGGTCTTCATAGTCCTAGATCTGACTCTAGATACATGCTTGCAGCTCGACCGCATTGGCCCTCATCATCTTTGGAAAGTGAAGCGAGGCTCCCTTGTACTTCATCATCCATGCTTGCATGTTATCAACAACAACATGTATGTTCTTCAAGATACGTGCTCTTATTGCACACCGTTGCTGCCATCTGTGGAGATGGAAAATTGCTTGGTGCACGGTACCAAACTTGGAGTACAATGCTCGCATAACTATGTCAAGGGATAATACTTCATCTAGTATTTCCTTCTTCAGTTCATCTCGGGTGGACATTGTCACCAATTCTCCTCCTTGCTTGGCCACCTGTAGTTCCTTCACCATTCGCTCATTCTCAGCTATGAGGAAATGAAAACTTGAGCTAGTGGCTTCGGCATACACTCTGGTTGCATCAACCAAAGCAGCTGGATGATTATGCACATAAGTCACGATCACTTGTTCTTCAACTTGCGCAGGAGATGTTTGGTCCTCCGGAGTCGGTACTCTGTGAGACAGAACAATGTTGTGATAAGATTCGTCAAAGTAGATGTTGTGCATCTCCGATTCCGACTTACCACCAAGGATCTCAGTGCCTCCTTGGTCATTTGAGACTTTCTCATCATTTGGATGCATTGAAGCGGGTCAGTCGACCTCTTTATGGTGAGGCATGAGGTTGGTGTCCTGTTCCAAATCCTACTGCTCCATGTATGTCTAACACCTCTGGAAGTATTGTTAAGCTTTCAGCTCATCTTGGCTTCACACTAGCTTGATTGTAAGATGTATCATCTACCAAACCCTTGGTCGATTGACACACATTCCAAGCCAAGGCTTGGACAATACCCTGATTGAGTCACATAGGAACACAAGCATGGCTCCGCTACTAGCGAGCCTAGTCATTACCCTGACAGAGTTACTTGCATCGCCTCCCTGTGCAGGAAGCCTTTCTCTTCTTTCGCCTTATTCATTTTTCATTTTGAATTTTTTGAATTTTTTTACTTTTCATTTTTTATTTTTCACTATGCATAGCACTTATTCATTTCAAAGGTGGAAGAGGGATCCTGACTTATTGAGAGTAGAAGAGGTTGTTCTAGCAGAGAAATAATTGATTGTATCTCTGACGTTCTTGTTAAGGTTTTCCCCCTCACTTTACTCTACTTGATTGAGCTTACAAAGGTTAACCCAAAAACAACCAACTAGAGAAGGTGACACTAGTTAGCACACAAGCGTTGTGTTATCACCAAGGTTCACTTCGAATATTACGTATTTTCCTTCGACCTATCATGGACTAAGAGTAATAAGCTCATCATACAGAGGCAAGATAACAGATAACCAAGTAGTGATAGGTGTGCAAGCCCTCTTGTACTTTACCCAGCTTGCTTTAAGAGTCATACATGGTTTCATGCAAAACTGACTTACGAATGAAACAAGCAACTGTAAAACAATAGAGAAAAGCAAGAGCAGAAGAAAAAGTGAAAGCAAATCAAGTAAGCAATCAAGCAAGCAATCAAACAAGTAGACAAAGCACGTGAGCAAACAAGCAAACAAGCAAACAACTGAAAGAAAACACTACTCCTACTCCTACACTAACGGTACATCGGCCCGATCACGTGAAGTGATATTTCCAATGCAACTACCGGCGCATTGGTAGACCCATGTTGGTGAAGGCTTGGTCCGCGAGCAACCCGAATGTGCGAACCAGCAAGCAAGAAAGATATAACAATGAAGATAGCCACACTTCGTGTGTGAAAGTGACCACGGGACATAAAGTGACCGCATGTGCATGACGGGCAGTTTGTGGACTTATCATGGTGTTGTGTGACACTACATGCAACTTTGAAGCATAAGCACACTCTTGACTATGACATGCAAGCAAATGAAAGAAACAAATATAACTTGTGTCGTGCACGATTGCTTGCAATGTAAGACTCCTCCAATGCATGGGCAATGGGATCGTACAGTTCAAGTGGAGGAAGTGTGATCTGTGAGTGAGATGGGTCTTCAATGCATACATATGAGTGATGAGGAGCCTTGGGTGATTGAAAAATTTCATGATCGGAAGTGAGACTAACCCCAAGAGAGCGTGGACCTAATATAACCATCAGCTCGGGCTGAAGTGCCTCGACAATCTTGGGTGTCTCAAATTTATCATCAGGTAGATCATCATAAACGGGTGCCTTTAAAAGATCAACTACGATAGAGTCATGATTGTGATCAAATATGGAAGTAAATGGATCACGACCACCACGATCAAAAAAATCAATGAATTCTTCGGCATCCTCGTGATCAGATGAATCAAACAGAGGGGTAGATGGAAAGCAAACAAAATCATTTTCTGTATCATTGCAAAAGGCAGATGAAGGATCAAGTGGATCTTCAATGAGTAACTTATCCTCTCCATTGTTGAATGATGGACCAACATCTGGTGAGTCCTGCAAGTGATCAACAATGGGTGCATCCATGGATGAAGACACACATGCAAAATCTGGATGGCAGGTTCACCAAAGAGGCTAGGAAATAACAGAGGGGGCTCAGATAGAAGGGAGTCATCCTTCGCCGAGTGTTGATTCTCAAGCTCCCACTCATACTCTTCATGAATGATAGCGCACGTTGATTATGCAACACCAACTCCATCAATGGGTTGTTCCTCGTTCACAACAAGAGAAGAGTCCAGAATGGACAAACACAGGACAACATCATTTGAAGGAACACCCAAGTGTGAAGATGGAGGTCATAGACAAGAATGCATATGAGGACTCAAAGGACTCACAACCAAATCTGCAAAAAAATTGAGTGAAGTGATGTTGAGAGAGTGTGAAAGATGAACAAGTGTGTGAGTATTCTCTTTAGCATCACTTGGTAGTGGTGGAGCTGTTGAATGAGAGGAAGGTGAATAGTCAGTTGAGATGGCGTACACATCCACATGAGATTTCACAGCTCCATCAATGAATAATGTTGAGCGAGGCTTGATTTCAAGCTTTCTCTTGGGACGGGAAAATTTCTTAAGACAATACTTGAACCGATCCCAAAGATAAGCAAATTTCATCTAGCTCCTCGAAGCTTGAAACTGCAAGTCGCGGAAGCACTGCCAAAAATCAATAATTGATTCATGTAGAGCCCTCCATTGTTGTAACAATTTCTGGTCAAGATGGTCTGGATCAAAATGATCGAAGGTGTCTTCAATGAGATCACATAAGTGCTCAAATGAGTGCACAGTGTCAGTCGATAGGCTGAGCACCCAATGAAATGGAGATTCGTGAAGTGCGTATGAAAGCAGAAAATTGGCCTATTCATTAGAAAACTCATCTCCCTCATGAACCATGGAAAGAAAGTTATGTAAGTGCTCAGACCAGGCCACTTCGCCTTCACCATCATACATGTGAGTGGGCAAGAGATTGAAAAGCTTCAGCGTGATGGAGACATCTTCACAATTCAAAAAACACCATGGGGGAAGAAGGGTGCAAGACTCCATGAAAGAGGTGCAAAGATTCAAAACTAGATGAGAGGACATAGCTTGTCATCAGGCCCTCCTTCTAGCACTAGAAATGTTGACAGTGCTAGACCCACCAAAATGTCAAGGGGATCTCATCAGTAAGAAGTCCCAATTGGACCTTAGACCATTTGGTGTAGGATTCCTAGTAGTGGGTTGTAAGGTAATGCCTTGATCATGATGTTGCATAGAGGAAAGTAAGATAACTCTGTCGGTAGCAAGGGTGTGACTGCTACAGTGAGTCAAGGAAGATGCACGAGAGGTTCTAACACAAAGGGGGTGAGATGAGTGCACCCCTTGACAACCTGTATCAACACTCAACTAGTGTTTCTAGGAAAACTAGTATTCCTAAAGAATGCTAGCCCTCTAGGTTTGGCAACTACCTTAGAAACAACAATTTAAAGCAATTCAATGATTTTCCCTATGTGTAACAGATAAGAGAAAGATAATGGAACCAACCTGGAGCTTCCGCTTAATCCCTTGCTTGATCTCTCTCTCCTTTGGCAGATCCTACAACTCCTCCCTGTACTTAACACACTTGGAGAGTACTTGCACAAGTACAAAAACAAAGAACCATCAAAGCATTGTGATCTATTACAACATAAACATTACAGATTTAGATATATAATGAACAAATGATAGCATTCACAAATGATAACATTCACAATTGCACAATCATATGGGAGAAAACTTGAAGAGCTTTATTAATAGAAAGGAGAATTACAACCTAGTTGTCTAATCTAGTGCCATCCTCCTAGCTTCAATCCTTCTTCACCTCATGAAATAGCAAGATCACTCCAACAAGAATACAATACTCTCTCCTCAAACTATCAGCACTTACTTGCAATTCATAATATTTCAGCCTTTTGATCTCTTGGATTGGAGATCCATTTATAAATGTTTGTAAGGGTGTGAGTCATCCATGGGGTTTGATTAGTGTCATTCCAATTGTTACAATTGGTTCCATGAAGGGATTGGAGATGGTTTCGTATATCCCATATTCATCCTTGGGCGAATTCAGAGAGGCAAGTGGCACAGGAGAAATTTCTAGAAGATTCCATGAGCAACCATTTGTCAAACTGTCCCAGAAATTTGTCCATCCTTGCCCATCGCACCCTATAGAAGGCCTAAATAGTATGCATCGCACCCTGGCAGTGTACCACTCAGTATGCATCGCAGCTTGCGAGTGGAGTAGTCAGTATGGTTCAATTTAGGCGATTTCTAGATGGTTTCTCAGATGGAACTTTTGGGGAATGATGTATTCAGATGACTATGTTCCTTTAGGGTGTGAAATAAATATTTTAGGGGTTTATGAGCCCTAATACATCGACATATAAGTTTGGGGTTGATGTGCCCACATATGTCTATAACAGTTGCCCCCTAAAGCATGAGGTCGTAAATATTCGTGTCGGGTGAAATGCTTTATCATGAGGATCCGAAGTTTCGAACTGGAAGGTGACCTACATCAGTTACAATACAATACATTATCATAATATGATTTTCATGATCTAGTTGAGGAAAGCATTCCCATGCTCAGCTTTATAAATTTCATTTCATGTACATAGATCAAATAGTCGTCTGCAGACACAAACTCGTGATTCTACAGATATAGAGTTGTAATCCATGATTAGGATGACCATCTATGTAGAGCCTTTGTACATTTGATGTTTTTATATCCTTGAATATATCGCTGCCCGGATGGATGAAACTAGATCCGAGGTCTTCAAACTCATTCAATCTTTGCTTGGTGTACAAGTCAAACCATGCGAAGAGATGTTCTGAAGTCGAACATGGAAAGACATCGCCTGATTACTAGCCAATGATGTGAGCTGTTAACAGACGTGAGAGGGATCACCGATAATGATAATGATCCTCAAGGTACTACAATACAATTCACGTGGTGTGAATATATGATCCGATGTCGAACACCACACAAAATCTTTCAGTCGAAGGCCATTGATGCCAACCTATCGCCGGAAGTGAGAAACTTGCCATTGATGTATGCAAGCTTCAAAGCACTGAAAGGGTTGTTTCTAAGTCAACTTCTTGGATAATGAGCTGATGTCGAAAAGAAGTGACTCGTCGTAGGAGGGCCTTGATGTATCCCACATCTATGACACGAAATGAAGCAAATGATTTCTGGAGGTGAAAATGAACTGACGACACAAGGTTCAGGAATGGCGGTCATGAAAAAATGAAGGTTGGAGGTATTGCAGTGTATGAGACATTAACTGGATGGTGACTTCTCAACTGGATGACTTCTCTTGAACATGTCAGCGACATTGAGATGAATTGGTAGCGTTAACCCCAAAAGATGGATCGTATGAAAGACAAAAGGTATGATGACTGGTGAACGGAATAACCCAACCCAACTTAATAATGCAGATGAAGTGAAAGTGTCATGTTCAAGAGCAACTTGCTACCATAAATTCTTCAATTTTTTTTCCCTTTTTTCCCAAGTCATTGCTAACCAGTACCTCTTTATTTTTGTCAAGCTTTAGGAGGATAACATATGTTTTTTCCATAATTCGCCCTTTTGGCAAACCTGTTACTATTTAATATTTTAACGAGTCTAGCGACAATGAAACTCGGTCTCGTCTAGATGGAAAAGTTTGTCGCTATTATTTTAACAAGTTTAACGACAAGGATAACTCGGTCCTTTTCAAGTTTAGAGAGTTTGAAAAGGGACGAAAGAAAACTCCATAAGTTCTTTTTCGTAAAGTAATCCCTCAGGTCTGAAAAAGGATAAAATAATACAGGAGGGTTTACATTTCCAATACTTTAATGAGCTAGAAAAGATAAGTGCTCGACTTGGAACTTGGGATCTTGTTTCATTTTTAAAAGAGCTTGACACAAGATAAGGAATTATGCTCATAAGAGTTGTTTCATTTTTAAATGAGGTTGACAAAGTAAAAGAACTATCCTCATACTCCTTGGTTTCATTTTTTAACGAGGTTGACACAAGACAAGGAACTACCCTCGAGCTCCCCGATCACAACTCGTAAGAGGTCATGAAGGAGAAATCTGGTTCCAATGCCCCCAGTACATGATGTACAACATCACTGAATTGATCGCCAGTTGATGTAGGTATGGAACAGGTTGCCACATAATTAACCTATGGCGGGGATGATACCGTTGATATAAATGGACCATTTAGGGACAATGATTGACTTGGAGCTATATTTGGACTAGGAAATGAAAGTTGGTAAACGGCGAAAATCTCGCCTTCATGTGGGAAACACATCACTCGGAAGAGTGTTGAAACAATAGCTTCCATGTTATAAACATAGTCACGCCCAAGAAGTAAATTGTAGTCTAAAGGTCCTGGGACTACCATCACATTCAGATAAACGGTCTTTCCTCCCAAAGTAATAGGTAACTTAGGAAGGATCCCTAACGGTTGACTAGTTCCTCTGTTAAAGCCCAAAAAATTATGTGTAACAAGCACAAGTGGTGGCGAACCAAGCGCTTTCCAAGCAGTTGAAGAAAGGATACTCACTGATGCACCTTCATCTGTAATAGTGCCCGATACAATCATTTTACAAACTTGTACTATGATCTAGAAAGGCACATAAGAAGAAAGGCAAGATCTCGCCAGTCGATTCCAATCAAAGGAAGTCACTAGACTACTTGGAGTATTTTCCTCCTGTCTTGATGGAACAGGTGGATTGGCCCCAAGCTCATTAGAATCCGAAGTAACAAAAAGAACTTGAACGGTATCATTTTCACTTTCTTGGGGAAAGGTACGATTAGCTGAAGGTGAAATCGGGTCAATTGTTACCTCGAACTGTTGATTTTGGTTGGGTATAGACTCACAGGATTTACTTTTAGAGAGAGTGGTTTGGATCGACAGTTGATTTTGGTCAGTCGGTTCATCAACTAGTGAAGTATTTAGGGAAAGTTTCCTGTAACCAGATGGAAGTTGTTGCGGTGAAGCAGGACGGTTATCCAACACTCTTTTGCCTTCATCCAAAAAGGGCCAAAGGTGAAAGGGGTGATTCCTTTCACATAGCCTACACAGAAGCTTGACTTTTCCCTTCTGTTCATGAACTTTACTATCACTAGTTTATGGTGTGTTACCAACATGATCTCCAGAGGATGACAGGGATGGTGTGAACGGGAAGACCATTCTTTCAAGGTCCGAGGAAAGTAAGGAAAATTTCGATGAAAATGGTCTTCCGCACAAATTATGCATGGATATTTGATTTTGTGAGGTATAATGGATGGATTTTCATTAGATGTTGCATTCAAAGCAATGGTTGCTTGGTTTCCCCCTTGCTGAATTAACTTCTTCTTCTTCTCCTTCCCTTTCTTCTTCTTCTTAGCCACCTGGCTACTAGTATCAATACTTTCACCCAGCGAAGAGGAAGAAGGGGAGGAAGAAACAAACGAGGAAGAAGGAAAAGGGTCAACTTCAGGATCAACTGGAGGTTGATTTTGTTCAGTTGAAGGTGTACTCGATTCTAAAGAAATCTCGACATTTGAATCAAAGAGGTTGAAAAGAGCCATACTGGCAGGCCAATGGTAAGTCCCGAAAGGGACAATGTAGCCATATAAGGAGCATCAATATTTCTGAAAGAAGGAAAAGGACTAGGATTCCCATCAAAAGGGATTCCTTGATCAGTGGACTTTGGATTTGTTGCCATATGTCTCAACCTAAAATAAACTAAGGAATAGGGATGTTATTCGTAGTCAATTAATTTTAATGACACTTTGGACACAAATTTTCTTTTTCAGTTTTTAAGAGTCGAGAAAAAGCTAAAGATGACTCTAGTCTCCTTCGATTTTTAATGAACCTAAAAGGACAAGTGCTCAGATGGACCTTTTATTTTAAAGAGTCGAAAAGGAACGAAAGTGACTACTCTAGAAAATCTAGATAGAGGGATTACCAAACCAATTGCAAAACTGCAATATACACCTTGGTGATAAATTAAAAAGAAATTACCAAGGACTTATGTATGGTAGTCAATCTTCCCAAATGTTGTGTTCAGTTCATTGCAATCAATAAAGCAACAGACTCAGTTTCCTTTGGATAAAGGATTTAATCCTATTGTGGTCTCCCAATACATATGCGACGGTACAGAGAGCACAAGTCCATGTTAGCACTTGTCGTATCAAGGAGGAGGAATCACCCAACCTTCAATGAAAACGACAGCCACTAGTTTTAATGACACCGGAACAAGTCCCTAGCCTAGACCTATAGATATGTTGCGTTAAGTTCCAAAGCGTTGTTAGGTTCATTGAAATTCATTTTAAAGTTGATATTGTTTATATTTTTCCTTTCAATGGTTCACTGCGGATGATGATCCGAAATTCCTAAGATGCAATCTACAATGATAAACAATTTTTGTTTATTTGAGCAATGAAAATCCTAGCTACTAGGGAAAGAAGATAACAGTGCTTTTAAGCAAAGAGCAAAGTACACACACTGGTGCATTTCCCTAAATCATATTTTTGCACACAAACCAAAAAATGCTAAATGTAAATGCATGTATTTGTTTTCTCTTTCATTAATGTGAAAGATGCAAAAACAAAAATAAATGCAGCAAAGATCTGAAATATTTCACTCAAAATGCCTTTTTCGCCAATTTATTCTTCAAAAGAGAAAGGAAGACTCAAAATGACACTTTCAATTTTGAATAAAAATGCTTTCGACACTTTGAATGTAAACAAATCAAGTCAAATGAATCAAGAAAAGTTCAATCGATTATAAAGGGAAGGAAGAATTTACAACACTTCTCTTTTCGACAAAAAATGATAATTACGACACTTTTTGTACCAAAGCGACAAATCGACTAAAACAACTTTTCGACAAAGGATTGTAAATGATGAACAAATACAAAAAACCTTCACTAATCCTAATGTAATTGAGGCTAATCTAAGTGATGCAAGTAAGCTTCAATAAAGAGGCATTGTTCAATTGCAGCAAAACAACCAAACAAAATTGAAAACAAGATCAAAAACCCTCAATTTCTAGATGGAAAAAGAGTTAAGTCAATCATTGCACCTAGGCTTCACATAAATTGATATGCATCACACTTTCAACACTCGGGAGGTGATATGCATACTGGAACATAGTGGAAGACAGTGCGATGGTCCAGGGAGCACAACTGAAATGGGTTTTGGCTCATATGTGGAGTTGTTTTCAATGAATTACGCTGGGTTTTGATGAACAATTATAAGAAAAGTATGATGGAACGACTTGAGAGGTTACTGAGCTACCAAAAGGGCATCTAGATGTGCTTGCAAGTCAAATTTTTAATTCATAAACTAAACCAGAGATTGACTGAAGCAACATTCATCTACTATGCAATTGCAAAGCAAAAGCAGTTCGAAAGCTACCTGGCTGACTTTAGAATCTGTCTATAGTTTATCAAATTGAACATAAAACAAACAAAAACAACACACAAACATCTATTCAATTCCCAGCGGAGTCGCCAATTTTTTTCTAGGAAAACTAGTATTCCTAAAGAATGCTAGCCCTTTAGGTTTGGCAACTACCCTAGAAACAACAATTTAAAGCAATTCAATGATTTTCCCTATGTGTAACAGATAAGAGAAAGATAATGGAACCAACCTGGAACTTCTGCTTAATCCCTTGCTTGATCTCTCTCTCCTTTGGCAGATCCTAAGACTCCTCCCCGTACTTAACACACTTGGAGAGTACCTGCACAAGTACAGCAACAAAGAACCATCAAAGCATCATGATCTATTACAACATAAACATTACAGAATTAGATATATAATGAACAAATGATAGCATTCACAAATGATAACATTCACAAGTGCACAATCATATGGGAGAAAACTTGAAGAGCTTTATTAATAGAAAGGAGAATTATAACCCAGTTGTCTGATCCAGTGCCATCCTCCTAGCTTAAATCCTTCACCTCATGAAATAGCAAGATCACTCCAACAAGAATACAATACTCTCTCCTCAAACTATCAACACTTGCAATTCATAATATTTCAGCCTTTTGATCTCTTGGATTGGAGATCCATTTATAGATGTTTGTAAGGGTGTGAATCATCCATGGGGTTTGATTAGTGTCATTCCACTTGTTACTATTGGTTCCACAAGAGAAGGGATTGGAGATGGTTTCCTAGATCTCTTATTCATCCTTGGGAAAATTCAGAGAGGCAAGTGGCACAGGAGAAGTTTCTAGAAGATTCCATGAGCAACCATTTGTCAAACTATCCCGGACATTTGTCCATCCTCACCCATCGCACCCTATAGAAGGCCTAAATAGTATGCATCGCACCCTGGCAGTGTACCACTCAATATGCATCGCACTTTGCCAGTGGAGCAGTCAGTATGGTTCAATTTAGGCAACTTCTGGATGGTTTCTTAGATGGAATTTTTGGGGAATGATGTATTTAGATGACTATGTTCCTTTAGGGTGTGAAATAACTCTTTTAGGGGTTGATGAGCCCTAATACATCGACATATAAGTTTCGGGTTGATGTGCCCAAATATGTCTATAACACTAGGAAGGGAACACATGAACAAAGATGCATCACAAGCTAGAAATAAAAACAGTCGGCAATCCAAAGTGATAGTTAAACCAACAGCACATTTGCAACAAGATTCTTATAATTGCATATGAATCAATTCATACACAAATACGTAAGTTTAAAAACATATATCATTAAGGCAACTAGAATAGTCCAACTATAATAACAACATATGCATGAAAATGTGTTGGCTCTTATTATATAAAGAAGTGAAAGTTCTATTCATACAATACATCCATGTAATCCTACTAGCCCCATCAATGAAACCTTACAGCCACATACGCCTACTCCTCCAAAGAGATGTACTAGCTCTGTGCAGTGGAGAAGCCAAGGCGTGTTACAATACTGCCCAAGCTTTCTTCAAGACTTATGACTCTTCACCTACTCTATGACTGTTACATCCACTATTGAGACTTGACTTACACTTGACATGACTCAACATTACAATGCACATGTACCCATGTGAACAATGGCTTGAACAAGCCAAACTAGACATCATTCTGACTTAGACAACTATAGAAGTCCAACTGCTCGACATCCTCATGTTGATCAATAGTAACATATTGATGCCAAGATTGGTAGTCCTTGATAGTGTTCGTGTGTTCTGCTATGACATCCGTCTGAAACCTGAACCTTGCCTCCATAGAATCTGGGTACACTGCTCAGGCTCCTCTGTCCAACTTGTCTGAAAGCATGTGCATCATTATCTTCAATGTGGTTGGACCAGCAACATACTTGCGCATGATGTCTGCACTGATAGGCAAGTCTGGGCTAGTGGCGGTGCGCATCAACTCGTCGAAGTACGAGTCAAGCTCTTGTCAGACCTGCTTCTTTGTCTTCAACTAGGTGAGAGTCCAAAGTGATGGGATCTCATGAGTGTGCACTATAACATCCATGCTCTTGAATACTCGTGCATGGGAAGCCTATATGCAAGTGATGAACTGCTATAGGTCTTCATAGTTCTGGATCTGACTCCGGATACGTGCTTGCAACTGGCCCTCATCATCTTTGGCAAGTGAAGTGGGGCTCCCTTGTACTTCAACGTCCATGCTTGCATGTTATCAACAACAACATGTATGTTCTTCAAGATACATGCTCTTCTTGCACATCGATGCTACCATCCGTGGAGATGGACAACTGCTTGGTGCATAGTACCAAACTTGGAGTACAATGTTCACATAATTGTGTCAAGGGACAATACTTCATCTATTATTGACTTCTTCAGTTCAACTCGGGAGGACATTGTCACCAAGTCTCCTCCTTGCTTAGCCACCTGTAGTTCCTTCACCATTTTCTCATTCTCAACTATGATGAAATGAACACTTGAGCTAGTGGCTTTGACATACACTCTGGTTGCATTGGCCAAAGCAGCTAATGGTTGTTCACATCAGTCACGATCACTTGTTCTTCAACTTGCGCAGGAGATGTTTGGTCCTCTGGAGTCGATACTTTGTGAGACTGCACAACTCTGTGATGAGATTCGTCAAAGGAGATGTTGTGCATCTCTGCTTTCGGCTAACCACCAAGGATCTAAGTGCCTCCTTGGTCATTTGATACTTGCTCATCATCTGGATGCATTGAAGCAGGTGAGTCAACCTCTTTGTGGTGAGGCATGAGTCTAGTGTCCTGTTCCAACTTTTGTTACTCCATGTCTGCATCCAACTGTTCAAGCACTTGTTCTATATCATGAGTAAAGTCTTTCCCCTACAATGGTTCACCCTATTCACCTGATGCCAGTTGTTCATATGAATCAACTACTTGTACGGGTGTTGCTTCATCAGTTTACACATGATTCACTCCCTGTTGTATCTACTGTTGTTGTGCTTCCTTCTCCCATTGGTGCAGCTCTTGTTCTTTCCAGAGTTGCTCCCTCAACTCATGTAACTCCTTCTCTTCTTCTTCCATTTTCTTCTTATCCCTCTGCCTTCGCGCGATTCACTTGTTGCGATGCTGCCTCTTTGCCTGAATAGCCATAGCTACTTGTTCTACAAGTGGACCTACTCGAAGCTTGTAGCTTTCTCCTCCTCCATGCAGTTAACAATCTTCCTCTTCCCTTTGTCGCGCACAGGTATGTTGGGCCCCACTGCCTCTACTATTGCTACTACTTCTTCTACTATTGGTGATCTTCGTGATGCTGCTTCATGCTGCTTTGCTAACCACTCTACGGTGAAGCCGACCTGTTCATTGGGTCTAGAGGAATTGTAGCAATACCTCCATGAGTCTTCCTCGGCCCAATGAAATTCCCCATGGATCCAGTTGAACTAAACTCTCATGCAGTGATCCTTCACAATGCAATGTGGGTCATATGGGTTGAATCTTCAGAGGTCAAATGGGTACTTATTCATATGTTCTGCTTCGACATTTTCTTTCTTGATACTCCGGATCTCATATAACCCAATCTGCAATGGAAGAGTGGGCCAAGGTGCCTTCTTCTTCCATTGCAGTCTAGTTGTCAATCCTGCTGAGATGTGATACGCTACTTCCTATATGACAAGTATGTCCAAGGAAAACTTTGGCAGAACATGTAGAGGCTTCTCTGCATAGAACATTCAGATGAAAGTGCCGAACGATGAGGCATACCAATCTGCAATGCCTTCCAACGCCTCCATTGCTTCCCTTGACATGCAGGGTGGATCCTATTCGAATATCATCCTGTATACTGGGGTGACAAAATGGTCGGATAGTCGTATGATAACTCCCCTAAAGCTACATTCAGACAACTTGAAATATGTGTTCACAACAGTCTCTATCGGTGACCATGCCCACTCCAAGTCCGAGAACTCATGTTGGGCATAGACTGCATCTAGGCTATAGGTGGACATGTAAATCTCTGCATGCATGCCCTCAGGTGACTGTCGAGCCTGTGACTTGTTCCTTTAGCTAATGAGCCAGTATGCCAGACTGGCTGCATGGTCTTCCTTCTCTAGCCATTTGGTCCAATACGATCACCCAACTCTGAGGAAAGGTTTCAGTGCTCACTTGGCCACTCAATCGACATGAGAATATGACCAAGTATTGGTATGCCTTCCTCAATATCTTTGTCTTGTATATCTGATTGGGTGTCATCCTGAAATGAGCTAGCTCCTTTACCCAATCCTTTAGAATGTCTCTAGAGTTACCTTTGCTGCTAGGCAACCTACATGGAGGACTCATGATAGTAACAGGCTCTAACATCTGATACATCTCATCATAATCTCGTGCCCAGAAGATTTAAAGCTTCATCCCACTAACACTATTCAAGGTCATCGTCTCGGGGTCAGTGTGAGAAACGATCCAGTGAATCATGTTCGCGCATGTGAACGTGGGGTATCTGCATGCAATCTGGTACAAACCATACTTGTGAATGTTCACGTACACTTGACGGGCTTCAAGGTCTTCCCCAAAAGTGCCTGCAAATATTTCATTAACCTCTTGCCACTTCAGTTTGATATCCTTGTCTAGATACAACTTCGTATCTTCATAGATCGGCAGACTAGAGAACACTTGCTCAACTGTTGCTCCAGTTGCAACTCGATTAGTGTCTTGTGATCCTATTCTCTTGGAAGACATTGAGATAGATGAACACCTGAAAGATCTGGAAACAAGAAACATGCATGGAAAGAAATATGTCGGTGGAAACAAAGCAAATCTGAGGAAGGACACAACACATACTTGGGAAACTGATGAGAAAGGTTGCACAAATTTTATTGGGAGGTTGGGTGACTGGTTGCTAGAATTGTGCAAAAGGCAGTCTAGGTTGTCTGGGGGGCAGGACTGGCTACTGGATCTATGAAATGCACAATCTAGTCAGGCAACCGGCTAATAGGATTGTGCAATGCGCAATTCCAGTTGGGAAGGACTCCTCGCCCAGGGACAAATTTGCACAATTTCTTGGGCCAAGCAGCCACTGTCCTCTAGAAATGCACAAAACAATCCTTGAGGCCAGTGCTAGGAAGGAATGCGCATTTCTGGAGAGGAAGGTGAGTCTTCCTTCCCCAGATTATGCAATGCAACCTTGGTGAAAGCAGAGTCCATGCCAAGGTAGGCTCGACTCGCCGATGGGCAATTGAAAGTAATTAAGATAGTGAATGCATGGTGACACTAAGTGATAGCAGAAGTGATTGACAGTGTATGAAAAAACATGAATGGAAGATTTAGCAAACAAATCTACATGCATGTGGGTGAGGCAATTCGCTGGTTGGGCGAACGTCTGTGCAAAACAGTTTCATGCATGCGACAGCAGTGAGATAGCAACGAAAACTAAAACAGTGCTAGGACAAGCTAGTATACATGTAAACGAGAGAAAGTGTTCAAAGAAATAAAGAAAATAGCACTCACACAAGTGAACACACAAAAAGCGATAGAAATGTTGAAAAAGACAAGTTGAGGCCACTTACCTGTGAATAGTTGAGCCGTATGTGTCAAAGAGACTTGGATGTGCTGTGGGATGTCAGAGCTCCAAGATCAATGTGAATGAATGAGATCTGATGCATCGAATCAATAAGTTTTATCTCATGACGTGCATGCCACAAATCTAGGAAAAAGTGACACTTGGAGGGAAACTTCTAAAACCACTTTGCATGTAATCCCCAATTGTAAAAATAGCTTCCTAAATCATGGGATGCATTTTGCATGTTGTCTCTTGCTATTTCGGGAAGAGCAAGTCATGCATGCATGCAAGTCAATTTTCCTCGGCCCCTGGTGGAACTGGTCAACGGACTGTTCATGCATGCAGTTGCTCAACTTCTTGGGAAAAATGTGCATTACTAGCTGGGAGTTGGGCTAACTGCTCGGGAGGATTGTGCAATTTCTAGGTAGAGCAGCTGACTGCTGCCCAAATTTGCGCAAATCCTAGGATGAGCAGTCCTACTGGGGAAATTTGCACAATCCTACTAGGAGTGTTGGCTGGTAGGATTGTGCAATGTTAGAGCCCAGCAGGCTTCCAGAGAGGATTGCGCAATTTTTGGAAGGAAGGCTCGCTGCCCTCCAGAAATGCGCAATTTTCTAGTGGAAGTTTCTCAGCTTGCAGTTGGACCAAGTCTGGGTGAACAGCATGTGAGGGGGATAGGTCGACTGTGATCAATAGGTTTCCTTTATGCGAGGAAAGCACTGAAGCTTGAGTACTTGACGAAACAAGGCAAAGTGCTGTGAAAGGTTGGTAGGGAGGCTCCAAAATAGGCTAAGGAAAAATTTTTGAAGGGTGGTTGTAGCCGCTACAACAGTATGACATGGACTTTATGAACAAATTGATTGATTTGTATGATAAAAAGAGAGAAGAAGTGTTAGAAGCAAGGAAACAATTTAAGAGATCGAACCCAAGGAATACCCCATTTCCTATTGATCTGCAAGGGGAATGGGCCAAAGATTGCACACTAGAATGGGTTACTGAACAAATTCAAAATCAAATAGAAGATGTAGGTATAGATTCAAACATAACAAAAGATGAAATCAACATGTCTAAAGGATGTGAAAGAAAGGTACAGTTGGAATTTTAAATAATGTTGTTTCCTTACAGTTTTGACACTATTAACTATTTTAATATTCATCATTATATTTGTTTTAACCAAAATAAATGGTCTTTCACAAGTAAGGAAATATCTAGAAATGTGGGCATATGGTCGACATTATCATGTAGAATGTGTAGATGTAAAGAGACAATCCTTAGATTGTGGCATCATTGTTGATTTCAAGCAATCCAGTCACTCAAGCTCAAAAGATAAGAATATTTTTTAAGGGAATCTACAATATGTTGGGAAAATACAAGAAATTATTGAGTTGGATTACTACTCTTTTAAATGTTGAATTTTTAAGTGTATATGGTATGAAGCATTTGAGAGGAAATAAAGACATGATACCCATAGTGGATTTTCTTCTATAGATTCCTCAAAGTGCCTATCGAAGGATAAGGAGCCTTATGTTCTACCAATTCATTGTGAGCAGGCATTTATTTAACTCAATGAATTAGAAGTGGTAGTGATAAATAATCTATTAAAACAATGTTTATTGTGAATATATATACATGTGTTTATTAATCAATAAAATTGTTATAATGTATGTCTAATATATGTATGTACTTGTTCATGTGAAAGTATTTTTCTATGAATATATTGTATACCCGAAATGGATATTTTTCATACATTATGATCCAAGATTAAGGCATGTATTTAATGATGCATTAGTGGATACTGAGCAAAATTATGGCCAACAAAATGAGAGAGATGGATTAGAGAACATCGAAGAAATTGACATCCATGATGATGTTGAAGATGGTTATGTTCAGGCACAAGAAGACAACATTAATACAGAGTTACATGATGTTACAAAAGACAACAATATGGATGGTATAGAAAATGATGATCCAAATACATATGGTAATAATATGGATGGTCTACAGTCAGATTTCAATGATGATGAAGATGATGCAAGTCAATACGAGGATGATGATAATATTAACTACTTGAAAGATCATATGGACATTGACAATGATACATTGGATGACATTGTTGTAGACAATGATGTTAATGACCAAGACTTCTAAATTTTCAAAATTATTTGTAATTCATGTTTAAAAAATGATGATTCTTATAGCCTAAAATTTGAAATGCTTCAGTATTATTTGTGTCAATACAAATTACCTATTGCAATATCATTAAAGTGTACAAAATATAGTATGAATTGTTCGTATAAAAATTATGATTACTTGAATGCTTCTTCCATTCATTTTGTATCAACGTATGTTCATGAAGACATAAAAGTTAATAAAATATTAATGTATGTATCTCACAATGATTTGAATAAGCAACTTTGTTAACTTCATTATTTTTATATTGTTTGCATTTTAATGTTGGTTGAACTGCTCTTATATTTAATTATCAATCCAGGTAGGATTTAATTTTTACAATACTATCACGCAAATTCTATGCTAAGGAAAATAATGACTAGTATAAAATAATCTCAACCCAAATTCATTGCACACACACTCTCAGTAATCAACAAAGTTGTTACACACTCCACACAGATTCAATGTGAAGAAATATTGCAGAATAAGCTACTCTATCATTCAACCACTCTCACAACACTCCTGAAAACCATCACTCATTCAATTTGCACACATAAAAGGAAGTGCAATCCAAATTGTAACAACAAAGCAAATAATTCATTGCCACACTAAACAGAGGGACCAGTCTAGGGCTTAAGCTGTCACACCATCCAAATCTTACTGCAATTAATTAAATTACACACAAAATTAAATATAACAACAACAGTAACAACAATCACATAAATGAGAAATATTTATGCAATCTGTCATTCAACCACTCTCATAACACTCCTAAAAACCATCACTAATTCAATTTTCACATACAAAATGAACTGCAATCCAAACTGTAACAACAAAGAAAATAATTCACTGCCACACCAAACTAAGGGAATGGTCCAGGAATTAAGTTGTCACACCATCCATAGCTTATTGAAATTAATTAAATTACATACAAAATTAACTATAACAACATCAGTAATAATAATCCGAATTCGATTGATTAAGTAGATATCAAGTTCGTTGTGAAATATGGACTCAATTGTAACACCCTCCACACACATCTACCCAAGTAACCAGCCAACCGGGGTAAACATGTGACGAGAGTCTACTATGATTGGATTCAACCTCCTATGTGACCTTAAGGAAGTAGAATCGACATAACACATCAACCAACCTATCCACATTAGCAATAGAACCCTCATGAGACATGTCATCCACTCAAACATCTTGTCCCTGGGTCCCGCTGATGTTCTGGACATCTTAGGCCTCGGTCGCTCTCATGTTATAGGCAAGAGAGCATCCAAAAACCCATAGTCTCTCTCACAGGCTTGCCTGCCAGCGACCAAAGACTAAATTTGTCAGTGTTATGCCATTGACCCCGAGATTTGAGCCACTTTTTTAGGCCCAAAGCCGAAGTCACTACCCAGAATGGAATGATAACTAAGGAACAATTAAAGAACAAGGAAACAATGATGAAAAATAAATAAGTTGAACAAGGCCTTAATCAAACTCCTACTAGTCATGCCAGGGATTTTGTCAAACATATCATCAACATGTAACCTACAGGTGTAAAAAAAAATCAAGTGTAGGGATCTCATACTTATCTGAGAATCACTTGAACCATTGTTCCCTAGTGTCATTTTTTGCATTATCATCTATTAGGCCATAGAAACATTATCCATTCATTTACAAGTAAAAACATGTTGAGATCCATACATAGCTACTGTCATAAAACACTCATATGACCAACATAATAACAACATAAATACTCATGAAAGTACAGCCATATAAACCACATATAATCCATCAAAATACTCTTAGAAATACAAGGAGAAATAACCTTTCATTAACGATGCAATAATCCAACCGGAGATGGGACTACCATGTTCCACCCAACCATATATTGGTTGAGCCAAGTCTATCTTTAGCCAATCACCTTGTGCCATATTCCAAGCATAAATGTGGGACTCATATAACACACCGACAAGCATGGATGCCATCGGAGTTATGATCCTCCTACACCGAGAGGAATTTGAGTGCCTCAAGATCTCTCAGGCTTTACCATAATCCATAGTTTGATCCAGGGATCACTAGGCCCTACACCAAGAAACACTCTCCAGGCATTACCATACATCCCATTTTGGGACTATAAGCCCAATGAAGAGAAATCCACCTCTTGGATTTTCTGTATATCTCGCCATTCACCGGAAAGGATTCCTAGACCAACCAAGGCACACAATCTGGCTTTACAGCAAACCATAGTCTGGTTCAAGGGTTACTAGGCCATTGGCTTTATCATGTTCCACAGTCCGACTCAGGGACCAGTAGGCCATGTGTCTTTTAGTTTGGAGACCCACCCCACTTAGCTTTGAATCCATATGGCCATCCCACATTAACCAAATATGATAAACCCATCTCATCAAATCTATTAGGAAATGGAAAGGCTAGGCTGAGGAACAGTCTCACACCTGCAATGAAGCCTATTGTAGTTGCTTGATTTTTCCTTTCCCTACTTGATATTTACTTCCTCTTTCCTTCTTTTCCTTTCTTGCTCCAATGCCAAAATTCTCCAAGAAACTCTAAGTTTCCAAGAGTGAGAGAGAGAGAGAGAATAATGAGAGAGCTCCAAAACTCAACTGAAAAAAGGTTACCAACTAATCCTCATAATCCTTTTTATGAATGAGGACTCTATTTTCTTCATTTTCCATTATTTCTTCAATTTCCTCCCCACATGCAACTTGTGACCTTTCACCTCCCTTTTCTCCTAATTTCCATTATTTTCATAAATAAATGTGCCAAAAATGCCATTTTTCCTTTCCAAAGCCTTAGCCATTTCCTTTGCCAATTTCGTTAGCCATAAACAACCAAATGAACACCTCCTCAAATGTCTTGCACAACATTCATCTTGGAATAAGCTTCCCATCAATCGTGGTTATTATTTTTAACTTTTATTACATGGAATTTCCACCAGGGTTGTTACAGAACCCTCCTCCTTGGTGGACACCATCATCGGTGTTCAATTACACATATACTTCAGCAAACCACTAGAAAGAATACATACTAATCATAGATATTTATGACATAGCTCGATGCAGTATTTACAATGATCATTCTGTTGAGTGCAAACCCACACGACATCATGATAACATAACCAAATGATAGCATCGTAACATGACAACATAATCATAATGACATGACACCCATATCACTTAGTGGAGCTTTATAACATAGCTCATGGCGATATTTACATCCATATACATTTGTACATATAGCAATATCACCAAAACATATACCAATACATCATATCAAAACATATACCAAATCACCATATCAAAGCATATAACAAAACACCATATCAAAGCATATACCAAAGCACCATCTCAAAATCGCTTTGCCTCAATCGCAAACAAGGAAGGATACATAGCCTACATTTGATCCGCCATCTCCCATGTAGCTTCATCGGGCCCAAAGTGCTTCCACTACACTTTAACTTGCTCGATTTCTTGGTTCTAGAGCATGAGCACCTTCTTCTACAATATACACTGAGGCTCCAACTAGAATTCTCCATCTGGTTCCACCTACAATACAGGCCAATCAATCACATGATCAACATCTTTAATATACTTCTTACATAATGAAAAATGGAAAACATCATGGACTTTGACTGTCGAATTTAGTGAAAGTCGATAGGCTACTAGCCTAATCCTCTCAATGATATTAAAGGGTCCAAAAACCGTGGTGCCAGTTTGGCACAAGATCGAATCTGCAAGGAGCTCTTCTTCGGTTTGATGTGCAAGTACGCCTATTCCCCAACCTAGAACTCCTTGAAAAACATGTTCCGATATGCATATTTCTTCTACCCATCGTGTGATACCTTTAGATTCCTCTTTATAACCTGCATTTCCTATTCCATGTCTGCTAACATGTCTGGTCCAATCAACACCTTGTTAACTAGATCACTCCAACTGATGGGAGTGCTGCAACTCTGTCCATACAATGCCTCAAAATGACTCATCCTCAATGATTCCTGATACCCATTTTTGTATGAAAAATCAACCAAGGGGAGATACTCTTCCCACTTCTGCTAGTGATGCATCACACACATCCTCAACATGTCCTCCAATATCCTATTGACCTTCTCTGTCGATCCATCTGTCTATCGATGACAAGTTGTGTTGAAGGCCAACTCTATGCCCAAACCTGCAAACAAATCCTTCCAAAACTTGGAAGTGAACTTCGCATCCCTGTCCGACACAATCTTCTTTGGAACACCATGCAATCTGACCACATCGCGGATGAATACCTATGCTACATCATTGGCTGAGAATGTAGACTTCACCGGAATGAAATGTGCAACCTTTGTGAACCTTTCCACAACAACCATGATGGAATCATGTTGTCTGACTGTATTCGGCAACCCTATGATGAAGTTCATGGAAATGCCCTCTCATTGCCACTTGGAATTGCGATCGTTTGTCGCAGTCCACCTGGATGTTTGCACTCTGCCTTCACTCACTGAAAATCAAAACACCTAGCCACAAACTATGCTACATCCCTCTTTAGATTCAACCAATAATAAAATTTCTTCACTGCAGTCAATGTCTTTTGATAACCCGGGTGACATGAATAAGGTTTCACATGAAACTCTCTCAAGATCACCTTCTTGAGCTCGTTGCTATCTAACACATATATCCTATCTTGGAATCTAACGAATCCATCCATTGTAATATAATAATAAATACCTTGTGCACCTGCACCTGTACCTATACATGTACCTGTGCCTATAATATCACATGTACATGTACAAACACCCTACTGCAAATTGTGAACAATCTCCATATACCAGAGATCTTGCTGACCTACTTGCAAGATCCTATATTGTAAGTTTGTCCCATAGGAGCTCATAATTTCCAAGTGATTTACCTATACCCGTCTACTGAGAGCATCTTCCACCATGTTCTCCCTTCCTTTGATGTACCTGATCTCGAAGTCAAACTCATTGATCATGGCCAACCATCTAGCCTACCTAGAATTCAAATTCGGTTGGTCAAACAAATATCTCAACCCAATATGATCACTCATAAGTACAAAACTCCTATCAACAAGATAGTGTATCCACATATTCAATGCATGTATGATCATTGCTAACTCTAGATAATGTGTTAGATAGTTCTGCTCATGCTTGTTTAGTTTTCGGGGCTCATAGCATACCACTTGTCCATCCTGCATAAGGGATCGACCAAGTCCTCTCTTGCAAGCATCTGTACATACTACAAACTCCTTTCCCGGATCTGCAATCTGTAGCACTGGTGCATGTGTCAACAACTGGTTAAGCTGCTCAAAGCTAGCCTCTCACCCTTATGTCCATTCTAACTTCTTACCTTTTCTCTGCAATGATGTAATAGGATAATAAATCTGCGAGAATTTCCTAATGAACCTCCAATAATAGCCTACCAGACCCATGAAATATCTCACCTCATACACACTCTTAGGAGCTACCCATTCCATGATGGATCTTATCTTTTCTGGATCTACTTGCAATGCCCTCCTTGGAGACAACATGCCCCAAGTAGTGTACCTCAATCTAAAATAAATTTCACTTGTTGATCTTGCATACAATTGATGCTCTCTCAACAACCTCAACATTGATGTTAAATGCTCGGCATTCTCTTCCTCATTTTTAGAATATACCAATATATCATCAATGAACACAAAAACAAACTTATCCAAATACAAATGCAACACACTATTCATCAAGAACATAAATATAGTTGGAGAATTAGTGAAGCCACAAACTCATAATTCCCATACCTAGTCCAGAAAGCGGCCTTGTAAATGTTCTCCTCTTTGATGTGTACCTGATGGTATCCAAATCTCAGATCAATCTTTGAGAACACTGCTGCTCCCTTCAGCGAATCGAACAAGTCATCAATCCTTGGTAATGGATATATGTTCTTGATAGTCATTACATTTTATGCATAATCTGAGATTCCATCTTTCTTCTTCACAAACAATATCGGTGAGCCCCAAGGTGATACACTTGGCCTAATGTATCCCTTGTCCAACATTTCCTTCAATTGCAATTTTAACTCAGCCAACTCAGGTTTGCTCATCATGTAAGGTGATTTTGATGTTGGAGATGCCCCTGGCACTAATTCAATAAAAAAGGCTACCTCCCTGTGAGGTGGAAACTCCGTAATGTCCTTAGGAAATACATCCTAAAATTGCCACAATTTTTTTTACCTACTCAACACATCTACATCCTCAAATTCCTTACCCTTATCACTAGAAATGTGTAATGCAAATAACACACACCCTTTCCTACGGCTACGCTTTTCTTGCATAGTTGTCACCATCCTAGCTGATGTGGCTTTCTTCTTACCCTGCAAGACTCTTGGTTCCCCATTTTCATCAACACATTCAATGGCTTTGTCATAACATTCTACCTTGGTTCTATGAATATAAAACCAATCCATGCCCAACAACATATTGTATGAGCCCAACGGTAGTACATTTATATGTGTTGCAATAGGCATACCATTCAAATCAAATGCACAATCCCTTACCCAATGATGCACTCACCTTTTGGTACCTGTAGCCAACTGCACTAACCAAGACTTTGCATGCAATTCTTACTTAAACCACACTTATCCACCAAGTCAGGACTAACATAGATATAATTAGATCCAGAGTCAATCAAAATAGAAATAACTTGATCACAAAGCTTACCATCCATCTCAATGATAGATGCTTGGTGTTCTTCCCATATTTTGTCCACTACCGCATAAATACGAGGAATGCTTTGCCCAACATCCCCAACGGTCTATGCCTCATGTGCATTGTATATCATAGGCCTACCACCCTGATGTTGCGAAAAATCTCTCCTAAGGTGTTCCTCTCTACATGTCCAACACTCCAACCGACCAGTGCCCTCACCTCTATGTTGTTGCGACCCATGTCCCTGTATAGCTGCATTGAAATTATTTTTCAATGCCATGTTTTCTTTCCCATCTGCATTCTGAGACCTTTTTCTCTTAGGCTACCATTTACGTTTACCTTTGTCCTTCCCTTTCCATCCTTACTGAGATTCATTCTTATGCTTTGATTGTTCATAGAAATTCTTTAATTTCCCAATGACTTCCTTAAGTGATTAAGGCTCATCATACTCAATCCGATCTCTAAATGCTAATGGAAAACCACTAACAAATATTTGAACTTTATCCTTCTCAGCAGTAAGATATGGTACATACCTCAATATCTCCAAAAACTTGGTCATTTACTCTTCATCTATCATTGATCCCATATTTAGCTCATAGAATTCTTTGGCCTTACTGTCGTAGTACCTCTCTGACAAGTAATTCTTCCTGAAAAGCCTCTTGAACTCCTACCAACTCAAGTCATCTTTCTTGATGTCTCTGACTCGCTTAACATCTTCCCACCAGATGTTTTCTTTACCTTTTAAACCGAAGATAGTTATTTTGACCTTCATGTTATATTTGTACTCTTGCAACTCAAAGAATTTGTTCATCCCAAGTATCCAAGCCTCTGCATCTTTTGGCCTCTTCACATATCCATCAAAAGTAGGTGGTTTTGCTTTCTTGAATTCATCCAGAAAGTATCCCCTATCACTCCTCCTGTAAGGATGATAACAATGACGATCATGATTTATATAAAAACCATAACTAGAATAGTACCTTTACTCATCGCCCCTCCTATCTGGAGTGTCCAACAACCTGCCATCTCTCACTGTATAAAATCTATCTAACATGTGTCTACCAGGAGACCTACTGCCATATGCCCAATTAGTTCTATCCTCATGTCTGTGACTGATCCAAAATGGCCCTTGTCGCTGCAATTTTGACAAACTCTAAAGAATTATTCCATTAACCTCTGCTTGTTTCTTTTGTGCCTATATGATCAGGTCATTATCTACCTTACAACTCCTTATCTCTTCCTTCAATATTCTCAGTGTATCTACCAAATCAAAAGAGTGCCCCACACCATGTTGCTCATCTGATGCATAGGGAGATTCTATGTAGTCTATCACCTTGCTATCCATTTGATCTATTTCCTGCAATGCATAATATGTCAGATAAACCAAATCACAATAAATCAACGTATCATAGTATAATTTGGGGAGGTTACCTTGTCTGCAAGATCAACAGATCAGCATGGTACATGTATAATATAATCATAACATCATATATACATATAAAAATTAAGTGCATCAACTCATAAGCATCATTCTAGATAGGGTCTAGTCATCAATGCAAGGCCATATCAACAATGCATGTTGCGACCTCATGCATGACAAAAACCATTACTCCATTATACACATTGCCATATGCAACCATCAACATGCATAAGAAATCCAAATCAACTATAGATATGCATAGATGCATGTAGTCGAGCATAAGCGATCAACTCTTCTAATCAACCTACGAGACTGATACTGTAATAAAACCTACAATAATGTAGCCTAACATAGAAGGATGTAAGTAGGCAACATAAAATTGACATGTAAGTGACATGTAACATTATGTAACTAGTCATATACTCATGACGATGCATTCCACAAACTCAACATCAAATTATTCATGACAACCTTACTTCAACCATAATCAATAATCAATCAAATGTAACAAGCACATGGAATGCAAGTGTAAGAGACACACATGTAACTAAAATGCATGCATGACCAACACACATCACCCATCCAGTCCGAGGGGTGAACCATGCTCTGATACCACTCTGTAACACCCTCCTCACACATCTACCCAAGTAACCAGCCAATCGTGGTAAACATGCGACGAGAGGCTACTATGATTGGATTCAACCTCCTATGTGACCTTAAGGAAGTGGAATCGATGGAACACATCAACCAACCTATCCACATTAGCAACAGAACCCTTAGGAGACATGTCAACCACTCAGACATCCTGTCCCTGGGTCCCACTGATGTTCTAGACATCTTAGGCCTTAGTCTCTCTCATGCTATAGGCAAGAGAGCGGCTAGAAATCCATATTTATTCTCACAAGCTTTCCTGCCAGCAACCAGAGACTAAATTTGTCAGTACTATTCTAGGGACCCCAGGATTTGAGCCATTTTTTCGGGCCTAGGGCCCAGGTCACCACCTAGAATGGAATGATAACCTAGGAACAGTAAAATAATAGGGAAACAATGATACAAAATAAATAAGTTGAACAAGACCTTAATCAGACCCCTACTAGTCGTTCCAGGCATTTTGTCAAACATATCATCAACATGTAACCTATAGGTGTAAACAACAGAATTAAGCGTATGGATCTCATACTTATCTGAGAATCGCTATGCACCATTGTTTCCTCATGTCATTTGATTCATTATCATCTATTAGGCCATAGATACATTATCCTTTTATTTACAAGTAAAAACATGCTGAGAGCCATACATAGCTACTGTCATAAAACACTCATATAACCAACATAATAATAATAGAAATACTCATGAAATTACATCCATATAGACCACATATAATCCATCAAAATACTCTTAGAAATACAAGGATAAATAACCTTTCATTAATGATGCAATAAGCCAACCAGAGATGGGACTACCACATTCCACCCGACCATAGATTGGTTGAGCCAAGTCTCTCTTCAACCAATTACCCCCGTGCTATATTCCAAGCATGAATGTGGGACTCATAGAACACACCAAAAAACATCAACAAGCAAGGATTCCACCGAGTTCTCCACCTACACCGTGAGAAATTTGAGTGCCTCTTAGTCTCTCAGGCTTTACCATAATCCACAATCCGATATAGGGATCACTAGGCCCTACACTGAGACACACTCTCCAGGCTTTGGCGTACATCCCATCCTAGGATTATTAGGCCCAATAGAGAGAAATTCACCTCTTGGATTTTCTGTATATCTCGTCATTGACTGGCAAGGATTCCTAGGCCTGCAAAGGCACACAATACGGCTTTACCGCAACCTATAGTCTGGTTCATGGGTTACTAGGCTAGTGGATTTACTGTGATCCGCAGTCTGGTTCAGGGGCCACTAGTCCACGTAGTTTCCAGTTTGGAGATCCACCCCACTCAACTTTGAATCCATCATTTTATCCCACATTAACCGAATATGAGAAAACCATCTCATCAAATCTATCAAGAAACAGAAAGGTTAGGCTGAAGAACACTATCACACCTACAATGAAGCCTGTTGTAGCTTCTTGATCCTACTTTTCCCTACTTGATCTTTGCTTCCTCTTGCCTTATTTTCCTTTATTTCTCCAATGCCCAAGTGCTCCAAGAAACTCTATGTGTGAGAGATTGTGAGAGAGAGAGAGAGAGAGAGAGTAATGGGAGAGCTCCAAAACTCAACCAAAAAAAGTTTACCAACTAATCCTCAGAAGCCTTTTTATGAATGAGGCCTCTATTTTCTTCATTTTCCATTATTTTTCTTCAATTTCCTCCTTACATGCAACTTGTGACCTTTCACCTCCCTTTTCTCCTAATTTCCATTATTTTCATAAATATATGTGCCAAAAATGCCATTTTTCCTTTCCAAAGCGTTAGCCATTTCCTTTTCCAATTTCATTAGCCATAAACAACCAAAGGAACACCCCCTACGATGTATTTCCCAACATTCATCTTGGAATAAGTTTCCCATCAACCGTGGTTATTATTTTTAACTTTTATTACATGGAATTTTCACCAGAGTTGTTACATTGATCGATTAAGAATATCTCTAGTTTGTTGTGAAATTTGGATTTGATAGATTAAGCAGATCTCTAATTCATTGTGAAATCGGGATTTGATTGATTAAACAAATCTCTAGTTCGCTTTGAAATCTAGATTTGATCAATTAAGCAGACCTCTAAGTTGTTGTGAAATCTGGATTTGGTCAATTTAGAAGATCTCTAGTTCACTGTGAAATCTAGATTCGATCGATTAAGAAAATCTCAAGTTCATTGTGAAATCTGGATTCGATCAATTAACAATATCTCTAGTTCGTTGTGAAATCCGGATTTGATCTATTAAGAAGATCTCTAGTTCGTAGTGAAATCTAGATTCGATCAATTAAGCATATCTTTAGTTCGCTGTGAAATCCAGATTCGATCGGTTAAGCATATCTCTAGTTCGCTATGAAATCCGAATTCAATTGATTAAGCAGATCTCTAGTTCACTGTGAAATATGGATTCGATCGATTAAGCAGATATCTAGTTTGTTGTGAAATCTGGATTCGATCGATTAAGCAGATCTCTAGTTCGCTGTGAAATCCATATTTGATAGATTAAGTAGATCTCTATTTTGCTTCGAAATTTGTATTCAATCAATTAACAAAATCTCTATTTTGCTATGAAATATGGATTCGATCGATTAAGAATATATCTAGTTCACTGTGAAATCTGGATTTGATCAATTAAGAAGATCTCTAATTCGCTGTGAAATCTAGATTCGATCAATTAAGAAAATCTCTAGTTCACTATGAAATTTGGATTCGATTGATTAAACAGATCTCTAGTTCATTGTAAAATCTAGATTTGATTGATTAAGAAGATCTCTAGTTTTTTGTGAAACCTGGATTCAATCGATTAAGCAGATCTCTAGTTCGTTGTGAAATATGGATTCGATCTATTAATCAAATTTCTAGTTCGTTGTGAAATCTAGATTCGATCAATTAAGAATATCTCTAATTCGTTGTGAAGTCTGGATTCTATCGATTAAGAAAATCTCTAGTTCACTGTGAAATCTGGATTCGATCAAATAAGAAAATCTCTAGTTCGCTGTGAAATATGGATTCCATTGATTAAGAAAATCTCTAGTTTGATGTGAAATTTGGATTCTATCGATTAAGCATATCTCTAGTTCGTTGTGAAATCTGGATTCGATTGATTAAGCATATCTCTAGTTTGTTGTGAAATCTGGATTCAATCGATTAAGCAGATCTCTAGTTCGTTGTGAAATCCGGAGAATTCGTTTCTCTAAATCATCTGCCATCATTGGCATACAAGAAACATCTGGAACTTTCTCAGAGAATTCTCCATGACCTATGGAGGACTATTGACATTTCTGTAACACTTAAATCTGAGAATGAAATCTAGATAGTAAGAGATAAGAAGGATAAGAAAACAAAAAAAAAAAAAAAAAAAATATATATATATATATATATGAAAGGGCACCTATGGAATATTCATATCAGCACGCAAATAAACATCGCATTCTCTAATACGGTAATAAACTCTACAAATATGATTGAAAGAAGCAAGAATAACTACCTATTCATTGATGGTAATTAACATCTCTAGCGTCAATACCATCTTCATTTTCTCCGCCAAGAACGTTGATAGCAAGCTCTAAAACATAAACGTCGATAGGAGACCTTGAATGGGAACAAAATATGTTGGCTCGGGAATTATAATAAATGTGTATCAACAGTCTAATGCAGATTCTCAGAAATTTAACAACATCTCAGCATCTAGCTCGATTGGAAATCCATTAAATGACCAAGGAAACCAGTGATCATTTAGTGGGGAATATTACTCTATTACTAGTGTTTCCAACACCCATATATCCAGCGAAAACCTAGATAATGAGCTCCAAAATGTTATAAAAGAGACGATGTGAAGACTACGCACATCTTTGCAAATAACATAGGAATAAAATAGGTGGTTATCATAGCTACTAGGAAATCGAACAATGTATCTAGAAACTTGGTTATAAACTCTGTTAGAGAACCAAGAAGCGACCATGTAAGCCTGGAGTTAGTCGATGGGGAGAATGAATCTTTCAACATTGTTTTTGGCACCCATATCTCCAACGAAATCTTAGATAATGAGATCCTTAAATATTTAGAAGATGACGTTGTGAAAGTTACTCACATCAGAAGAAAGGCGGTTAACATTTATTCTTATGAGTTGAGTAAGGATGAATTAGAGGTCTTAGATAAGGGTCTAAGATTTTCTCTAATCCAAACAGATTCTGATTGAAGAAATTATCTACAACCTGGAAGAGGGGATAAGAGGTCTAAGGAATGAAGATAAGGAACAAATTAGACAAGATTGTGCAGCCATCTTAAGAAATGATAAGCCCCCAAAGAGAAATTTGAAATGTGGACAGCTAATTTCCCTTAGAAGCCTAAGAAGCAATGATAACTTTGGCATCTTGAAAGCAAAGGGGGGAGGGAACTATAGTAATGGACAAGGATTAATATGCCACCAAAATGAGGGACCACTTGTATAATAGTGGCAACTACAAGAAGCTCAAAGAAAACCCATTTCTAAGATTACCAAGGTGTTTAGAAAACCCATCAAGGATACTAACCTTGACGATAAAATAAAAAAGTTCCTTTCTCCAGAGAGCGAAATTACCCCTAGTATTTATGGAGCCCCCAAAATTCATAAAGTAGGTTCCCCCCTCAGACCCATTCTGAACACTATTGGGGAACCCACATACAAGTTAGCCAAATATGTTGCAAGCACTTTGGCTTCGCTGATTGGAAAAACAAATTCATACATTAAGGATTCTAATCATTATGTGGATCTTATAATGAAAGAGAAGTTGGATCCTATGGACAAGATTGTAAGTTTTGATGTTGTTCAAATCTTCACAAATATTTCATTAGATGAAGCTACCCAAGTGATAAAAGAGGTCACTAACCCCCATACTTTCCAAGGCGAATTCTTTGAGCAAACATCTGGGGTGGATATGGTATCCCCACTTTCCCCTATAGTAGCCAATATTTTTATGGAAAATTTTGAAAAGAAATCCTTGGAAACCTACCCTCTAAAACCTAAATTCTGGATTAGGTTTGCTAATGACACCAGTGTAAATTGGCCACATGGGAATGAGGAGTTAAGAAAATTTCTAGACCACCTTAACAACTTCTCTGAACACATCAAGTTTACTATGGAGGTTGAAGAAAATAATTGCATCCCATTTCTTTACATTATCCTCCTTAGGAATGAAGATGGATCAATAGGACAAAAGGTGTTCAGGAAGAAATCACACGCAGATAGCTACCTTCATGCAGAATCACACCATCATCTAGCACAAAAGATGGGTCTCATAAAAACCCTCTTCACTAGAGTATTGAGAATATTAGACAAGGAACATGTTGAAGAGGAGATAAAGTATCTGAAGAAAGTATTTGCTAGCATTGGATATAAAAATAAAGACATCATAAAAACCATCAATAGAGCCAAAATGAGATATGGATCTAGACCCTCTTCATCAACCTCACAACCTTCTAATAATAAAGCCTATCTACCATACATACAAGGTGTCAATGATAAGATTGTCAAGGTTCTCAAAAATAAAAAGGTTGATACCTCTTTCAAACCCATAACTACCATCATGAAAAAGATGAGATTTGTTAAAGGCAATATTTATCACCTCCAACACAAAGGTGTTTACAAGGTCTTGTGTTCATGTGGATAATGTTATATTGGAGAAACAGGAAGATCCTTCAAAATTACACTCAAGGAACAAGGCACTGACATAAGAATGATAGAACTAGATCTTATGCTCTTGCATATCACTCATCAAAGACATGTCACCATGTATTCCTTGAAGACATGAAAATAATTGCCAAAGAAAACATCAGTATAAGTGAAAGATCTGTGAAACTCTTAAAGTTATAAAGCATCCTTGCTATCTTAATAGAGATGGGTGTATGGAAGTAAGTAGGACATGGATCCCCTTTCTCACTCAAGTACCCTAGCATTACCAACTTAATTTAACCTCTCTCCCTTGTTCCCTTCTACACTTTAACCCTCAGATAACCTTACCTCTTCCCCTCTATGGCATATTCTTTCCCCTCCGATTTTTCTCACTTCATCCCCCTTCTCCTTTTTCTTCCATTCTATCCCTGACTTATAATCATATCATCTAACATAAAATAAAATAAAATAATTAACCCTAATCCCATTTTAATAATAAATTATTATATTAATAATAATAAAAATTAATACAAATAATTATAATTTTTATTATTAAATTTATTAATAATTATTATTATTATGAACTTAAGATATTTAGAATAATAATTATTAACTTAGAATATTAATAATTTTTTTTTTTTTTTTTGTAAATTTGACTACTGCTATTATATTATACAAAAATTGTTACAAAGGAGTACAACCGCCATGCTAAGATGGCCGCCACTGAACATTTGAGCGCGCTATGACTGAACATAAACCTGAAAACTGTGGAGCTAAGGAGCTGTCCACTGACTCTAGACCCGGACACATGACAAACTAGTTACACGCAGATTGCTTTCTGTCCTTGCCAAAACGACACGGAACTTCCCAACGATCCAAAGACAAGACACGTAACATACATTGAGCTATGCTACCCGCTCCCATTACAGACTCAGAGCTACCATTCATACCCGTCCCAAGACACTTGACCGACATTACATACGATGATAAGTATCGTGCAAAAACCATGGAGCCGCCATTCTGGAATTGAAAGCGCAGCCAAGCAGAGGACTTACTCATCCATGGAGGTGGACGGTTGTTCCTCCACCACTCGGCAGGCGTAGGGAACAGAGGCGCTCGTATCCGTGTGGGGAGGTTCATTGCGTGCAGGCTCACTTGTTCCAGCCGTTGCTCCCGCAGCCGCACCCGAGGCCTCCGCAGGTTGCAGTCGAGAGCTTTGAACAGGCGAGGGTGGTCGTGGCTCCGCTGGAGCTGCTGGTAGGTCGGTGTGCTCGCATTTCTCGAGCCGAACAGTAACATAAAAGGTGGCGTTATCCAGAACACAGGGGAACCGGAACCGCGTGGAAGGGTGAGAGCCGAGCGAGCACATCGCTGTGCCACCCCGCCCTCGTCCTCTGCCGCAGCCCCTCCGAGCACCTGGAGAGTTAATTTCTTCGGAAGGAGAACCGAGTGAGGCTGAGGACCGCGGAGGAGAAGCTCATCCACGAGCGCCACCTCTTGAGCCTCCCCGTCGGCAAGGTTGCCGCATTCGTTCTCGCGGCATTCTGGTATCGTGCTGCCTGGTGTACAAAGGAGCCTTTCGCCACACAAAAGCCGACCAGGTGAGGAAATATCAATTGAAATGACAGACAGGGAAAAACCAAAGCTTACCACCCCCGAATGCTGACCGAAGTGAACCAGGGCGACGCTGAGAGTATGGCACAGAGCCCAGAAACTTTGGAGCCAACGAGACCGCACAGGTGCCAAATTCTTTTGAAGCAGATAAACCAGAGAGCCAGAGCGAGCCAAGATGAAGACCAAGGTCTTCTGCACAGAGGGCCGAGGTCTAAAGCCTGGCACACTCAGCCAAAACAATCTCATCCACAAGCTGAGCAAGTTGCAGGCTAAACCCCGAGACCAGTTACAGACCATACCCACCATTACCACCCTTGCATAATGCATTGTCGAGCCGATGGAGCCGAATGAAATAGAATGCCGCGTGACCATTCTCCCATGCGGAGTAATGGCTACATTTAACTGAGCCGGAAGAAGGAGGCGGTTTCGAGACGCTTCCGTCTACACGTCTGGAGCGGGCTGCCACTTGCCTTTTAATGAGGCGGCCCGTTCATTTATGGGCAGACTAATCACCCGCAGCCGGGGGTAGAAGGTCCTGATTTGCCAGAGAAAGGCAATCCTGTTGAAGTTGAGTGTCCTTTGATTCATTGAGATGACCTGAGAAGGGTGAGCTATTCAGATTAACTCCTTGGTTGGCCAGGCGATCTGCTACCTTGTTGGCGGATCTCTTAACATGTTGGAAGATAATGCTATTGGGGCTCCTGAGCCTGTCCTCCAGTGCTTCAAGTCTGCTGAGCAATCTCCAACTGGAAGCTACTTTGGCAGCAGGTGATCCTGCCTGAATTCGAATGGCTGCGTTGATGAGGATCAATGAGTCGCCTTCAGCTACCAGCGGATAGTACCCTTGTTGATCGGCTATACAGATGCCTTTCCATAGGCCTTCCAGTTCTGCAACATTGTTGGTGTCATTGCCTATGGAGCCAAAGATAATGTGCTGAATGATACCTTGATCGTTTCGAATGACACCTCCGTATCCAGCTGGTCCTGGATTTCCTTTTGCTGCACCGTCGAAATTAAGTTTGAAGACTGATGATACTGGGGGTGTCCAATGAACAAGGGAGCCAATCTTGGGAGGGGATGAAGAGGGGGCAGAAGGTGGGCAAGCAATGTGGAGATCCCATAATTTCCAGACCTGTAGCTCTTGTGGAGAAGAGGCCAGTCTGTTTCTTGCCATGTTCTTATCGCCAAAGTTTCTTGGATACTTTGTTTGAATAGTAGCCAAGGATGTCAGGAGGGTGCTTTTTATTGTTGAATACTCTGTTATTCCGTTCCTTCCATAGGGACCAATAGAGGAATCCTGGGATGAGAGCCCACAAAGAGTTTAACAGCGAACTTTTATACGGCGATTTGTGCCAGGTTCTCAGCAGGTTTGCGATATCTCCCTGACGGTGTGCTCTTCGTTGATTGCATCGTTCTATTTGATTCCAGAGATGGGCTGCGAGGGGGCATGTCTCCATGAGGTGCAGTGTGGTTTCCAACTGGAGAGCGCAATTTGGACATATTGATGGCCCAATGAATCCTCTTCTCTGCAAGTTATCCCAAGTAAGGATGCGTTTTTTGCTCAACAACCATAGGAAGGTTGAAACTTTGGGCCAAAGTTTGGGCTGCCATATATTATTCCATAGTGGATCTCTGTTGTTTTGACTTGGAGCATATCGCAGTATATAAGCCTCTTTCGTGGTGAAGGCTCCCTTTGTTGTGTTCCCCCATCTCAGCTTATCCTGCTTATTTGACTGCTTGATTTTCCTATGGTTTAATTCTTCCTCAATATCTGCGTGGGTCTCTTCTTGCCATCCCGGTTGCCATGAGCAAGCTGGCTTCCATTGTTGGTAATCGTTGTTTGCCTGTTGTTGCCAGAATTGGGAGATGTGAACCAAACTGTGGCTTTGCATGTAAGTCTGCCAAAGGGGTTTGTGGAAAATCGTGGCAAGCTTTGGAAGTTGTTGCCACGAATCTTCCCAGAAACGCGCTGAGTTACCGGAATGAACTTCCCAAAAACTGTACTCCTGTATGAATGCACTGTGTAGCTTAGCCGCATTCCAGATCATGGAGCCAGAGATGCTTGGACTTATTCTGATGAGATCCTCCCATTGACTGCCAGGTGCATACTTGGCTTGCCAGAGTTTTGCCCATGGAATTAGAGGTTTGACCAGCCAGTTCCACCAAACTTTCGCGCCCATGGTATGATTACTTTGCATTGGATCCCGCAGGCCTAATCCTCCTTTTGATTTAAGTTGGCATACTTCTGACCATTTAACAAGGGCCCATTTCCTGTTGAGACCTGTGGATCCCCATAGAAAGTTCCGCTGAAGATTTCGAATGGCTTTGAGTACCCACTTGGGAGCAGCTAATATGGAAAAGAGGTAAAGAGGCATAGCCTGGAGCACGGACTTGATCATTACAAGTCGACTGGCTGTGTTTAGCGATCGGTATGTCCAGGATGAGAGTCTGGCTTCCAGCTTGTCCAGGAGCGTGCGCCAGGATGCATGCTTGAGAGCAGAGACCATAAGAGGAGCACCCAAGTATTTGGATGGGAGCACTGCAATGGTGAAGCCAAGGATGCACGCTATATTCCTTTGAATGGAGACAGGGGTATTGAAAAAGAAGAGTTGAGATTTAGAAGCATTGATGGAGGTCCCTGAGGCTTCAGAGAACAGCTCGAGCAAGGCTTTGAAGGATTTAGCTTCAGAAGAAGAAGGATGGCCAAAGAGCATGGTATCGTCGACAAACTATTGATGAGATAAGGGGGATAGGCCATGAAGCGTTATGCCTCTGATTGCTTGAGAGGAGATAGCATGGTGTATAAGGCGGCTGAGCCCTTCCGCCATCAGAACGAAAATGAAAGGCGAGAGGGGGTCCCCTTGCCGGATGCCTCGTGAGGAGCGGAAAGGCAAAGATGGGGAGCCATTGAGAAGAACCGAGAAACAGGGAGATGAGATAAGGCTCATGATCCATCTAGTCCATGTTGCATTAAAGCCAAAGGCTAGCAGCATCTTCTGAATATACTCCCAGCTAAGCTTGTCAAAGGCTTTAGATAGATCAAGCTTCATAATCATACCAGGTTTCTTTAGGATTTTTAGGGAGTGGAGCACCTCATTAGAAAGGATGATGCCATCCATGATTTGGCGACCTTCGACATAACCCGTTTGTTCCGGAAGGACAAGAAGCGGCAGGAGGGGTTTGAGCCGATTGGCCACTACCTTGGAGATGAGTTTATAAATAACATTACAGAGGGCTATGGGCCTGAATTTGTCAGGCGTATTGGCTTCTTCCCCCTTGGGAACCAGAGCAATGAACGTGGAGTTGAGAGAGGGGAGGAGCCAGTGCATGGAGCGAGATTCTTCCACTAGTTCCCAGACCTCTGCGTGTATTAGTTCCCAAAAATCATGAAAAAAATTTGCAGTAAAGCCATCAGGTCCAGGAGCCTTACCATCTTTTAACTGCGCCATTGCTTCCTCTACCTCTTGCTTTGTGACTGGTTGCAGCAAATTTTTGTTGTGTTCTTCTGTGATGAGCTTGGGGATGTGCCTAGTGACCTCTTGTATTGCTGCTGTTCTGCTTCTGGTTTGTTCCTTGAGTGCTTCCTGAAAGTAATCCCTTAGCTCTTTTTCCATATCTTCATGCGTTTCTAATTTCTCCCCTTGGTTATTGTTGATGAAGGCAATGTTATTGTGCATTCGCCGTTGAATGGTAGATCGATGAAAGAATTTTGTATTTTTCTCACCTTCTTTTAACCATTTTATTCTGGATTTTTGGCGCCAGAGGATTTCCTCTTGAGATCTCCGAGCTTCTAACGCTGTCCATGTGGCTTGCTCCTTGTCTGCCAATTCCTCTGTTCTGCCTTCTAGGATGATTGTTTGCTGTATTGTGCTCATTTCCTGTTCCATTTTTTGCCTGGATTCCGTGATGTTCCCGAATTGAGTTTTATTCCACACCTTCAATACTTGCTTGAGATGTCGGAGTTTCTGTTGAAATATGAACATCTTTGCGCCTTCTGGAGGAGAGAATGATTTCCATGCCTCTTGGACCACCTCTTTGAATTTGGGATGACTGGCCCAAAAGGCTTCATATTTAAATGGTCGATTGCTGTGTTTACCAGGTCTCGTCCATTGCAGCGTGATTGGCCAATGGTCCGATCCCCCCTGAGGTAGGATGGAAGCGTTAAAGTCTCCACCCAGGTGGATAGCGTTGTCTGAGATGAGAAAGCGGTCAAGTCGCGAGGCAATATTGTGTACTCCCCTGCGCTTGTTCGTCCATGTGAAGGTGCCATTGGAAGTTTGTATGTCTATAAGCTGATTACTTCGAGTGAAGTCTTTGAAACCGGCGCTGTCATCTTCTAGCTTCATGCGCCCGCCTTTTTTTTCTCCCAGATGAGTGATAAGATTGAAGTCGCCTCCACTTATCCACAATGGGAATTGTCTGGTTGAGTTTAGATCTGTTAATGCTTCCAGCACATCTAGCTTGTGGTGCATATCTTGCGGGAAGTATGTATTGGTGAGGAGTCCATGAATGTCCGTTCCAATAAGATGAAAATTAGCTTGAATGAAATGGTGGGTTGCATGAAAGTCTTGTAGCTTCAGGATCTGCGGATTCCATGCAATGGAGAGCCCGCCCGACACCCCTACTGCGTCCACGGAAACTGATCTACTTCCGCTCCAGGCTTTGCGAAGGATCTTTTCAAGCGTTGTACTAATACTTTTTGTTTCTTGAAGGAATACCACTGCTGGTTTTTCCAACTGTATCATATTCTTCAACATTCTGTGTTTCGAAGGACTGTTGAGCCCACGCATGTTCCAGGAGATAAGCTTCATGGGGAACTTTGGGGGTGGGGCTTGTAAAACGTGGTCAACTTCGGAAATCTTCCATATTCCATAAGTATTTCTCCTAGAATGATGGTTTTTGCAAATCGGTTTGCGTCCCCTTTTCTTGGTTTCTTTTTGGATTTTCTTGCCATCCCATGGACTGCCTGCTTGTACTCCAAGACATTTGCTGTGCTGAGCTTTGGCAAGGACTCCTGCAAGTCTGTCTATTTCCCATGGGGGGATTGAATTATATTATTTTTGCTTCAGGCCTCTTCTTCAAGTTTAAGTATATCCAGACCATCTATACTTACTGTTTCTTGATCTTCCTCCATAATAATGGGGATGTTCTGAGGGTCTTCTGTAGCCTCCTCATGCAAAAGAATATTAATAATTATTATTATTAACATTATTATTACTATTAATTAACTTTTATTATAAGTAATTAAATAATAATTAATAATATTATTAGTAAGTTAATTCTAATCATAATAAATAATTATAATTAAACTTTATTATTAATTATTAACAATAAAAATTAACA
>CM062804.1:609379670-609439670 GCA_031772625.1 Pinus tabuliformis
ATTGCTTTATATTTTTTTAGACTTAAGGGATTAGATGATGAAAAAGGAATTTGGAGTTTCCTTTACGTTCCTTTTCAGTCTCTAAAATTGAAAAGGACCGAGTTATCTTTGTCATTAAACTCGTTAAAACTTAATAGCGACAAACTTGTCCATAGTAGACAAGAACGAGTCTCACTATCACTAGGCTCGTTAAAACATAGCGATGGGTTTGCCTGAAGGGCAAATTATAGAACAAGCATATGTTATCCTCCTCAAGCTTGACAAAAATAAAGAGGTACTGGTCAGCAATGACTGGGGAAAAATTGGGAAGAAAAATTGAAGAAACTTTGTTGGTACAAGTCGCTCTTGAACATGACACTTTCACTCCGCATCCAAGTCGGGTTGGGTTGTTTCATTCATCAGTCACATCACCATGGTCCCATCACACCATCCACATTTGGGGTTAATGCTACCAATCCATCACGTCAGTGTCGCCGATATGTTCAAGAGAATTCATTCAGAGAATTCACCTATGTCTCACCCGCTACAATACATTTATACTCCATTCTTTCATGACCTCCACCCTGAACCTTATGTCATCAGATCGTTTTCACCTCCATTAAAATCATTTGCTCTGTTCCATGTCATTGATGTGGGATTCATTAAGGCCCTCCTGTGATGGATCGCTTCTTGTCGACATCAGCTCATTATCCAAGAAGTTGATCTAGGAATACCCCGTTCAGTACTTTGAAGCTTGAATGCCTCAATGGCAAGTTTCTCACTTCCGGCAACAGGTTTACATCAATGGCCTTTGACCGAAAGATTTTGCGTGGTGTTCGATGCCAAGTCCTTTATTCACACCACGTGAATTGTACTGCAGTACCTTGAGGGTCATTATCATTATCGATGATTCCTCTCGTGCCTGTTAACAGCTTACATCATTGGCTGGTAATCAGGTGATGTCTTTCCATGTTCGACTCCAGAACATCTCTTACATGGATAGACTTGTATTTCGAGTGAAGATTGAACGATATTGAAGACCCCGGATCTAGTTTCATCCATCTAGGCTACAATATATATTCAGGGAAATAAAGACATCAAATGTACATTATTGCTGCACAGATAATCATCCAATCAAAGGAATGATGACTCTACCAGAATCATTAGTCTACACTCAGACGATTGTCTGTCCTATGTACATGAAAATGAATTTATAAAGCTGAGCATGGGAATGCCCGCCTCAGCTAGATCATGAAAATATTATGAAGATAATGTATTGTATTGTATCTTATTACAGGTCTCCTCCCAGCTTGAAAGAACTTCGGATCCTCATAATAAAGCATTTCACCCGACATCAAAAGATTAACGACCTCATGCTTTAGGGGGCAACTGTTATAGACATTTTTGGGCACTGCAACCCAAGCATGAAATGTCCATAAACCAAGGGCTCCTAAGTCCCTAAAAGTGTTGTTCTAACCCCTAAAGGAACAAGGTCAACTGATTACAGCTTCTCCCAGAAGTTCTCCATGAAAAATTGCTCAAAACTGGTCAAAACAGGATCATTTCAGCTGCTCCATAGGCAAAGTGCATTGCATCTCACCTAAGTACACTCTGTGGGTTCGTTGCATTTCAAAAAGCCCTTCTATGGGGTGCGATGGGTGAGAAGTGACAAATGGCAGTGTCAATCCGCGAGGTGGAGAGGCATGGAATCTTCCAGAAACTTCTCCTGTGACACTTGCCTCTCTGAATTCGACCAAGGATGAGTAAGAGATCATCAATCTCCAAGTGGAAGCAAGAACTATCAGAGGGAAGACACTAATCAAGTCACAAGCTGACTCATCTCCCTTACAAATATCTATATATGGATCCCTCATCCCAGAGATCCAGAGGCTGGAATTTTGAATATTATAAGGAATTATTGTTGGTTTCTTGAGACAACATCATAGTGTTGGGTGATCTAAGCTTTGTATGAGGTGAAGAAGGGCTTACTTGCTGAGAGGATGATGCTGGGTCAGAACAACTGGTTGTAACTCCCTTGGCTCTTTCTTGTTTATCAATAAAAGCTATTCAAGTTTTCCTCCATACTCTTGTGTCATTTATGTTTTATGCATTTGTATGGTCAATTTACATCTAATCCTAGATTGTTTATGATTATAGATCCATGTTCTTGTATAGTGTTATGCTACTGTGATCTTACAGGTACTCTGTGAAGCTGGGCGTACAAGGGAGCAAGTAGCGAAAGACTATCAAGAGAGAGAGGAATCGAACTAGGAGATTAGCGCAAGACAGAGGTTGGTCTTCTTTGTTCTTCTCTCATCTATATTTCATAAAGGAAAAATGAAAGTAGCTTTACTATGTTTGTTTCTAGGGTAGCTACCACACCTTAGTGGGATAAGCATTTCTGTGTAGACACTTTTCCCTGTAACAGATCCTTATAGTCCTCATCCTGCAAATGCTCCTTTCTGTTGATGATAATGGCCTTCTAAGATGATTCTTCTTGATCATGATCATTCCTTTATGCATTGATGAGGTTATCTAATGGCTTAATCCTTCGTACATGAATATATTTATCTGAGTTGTCTCTACATAATCCTCCTATATTCCTGAAGATGCCATTCCCATAAACCATGCATTCTATCCTGCTGCCACATGTTCCTATGATACCCAAAACTTTAAAGAAGACTTTTGTGAAGAAGTTGATCTCAATCATAGTAGAGATTCGGAGGGTCCTCTCTCTTCTACCTCTTATCTTCTTTTTTACATTTCTTGGGTAATGTGGTTTCTTCTTGTTTCCTCTTATTGTTGTCCTTCTTGAAATTAGGAAAATCCCTCTTACAGTGTCGATACTCTTGGTAGCCAAAGAATTGTATTTTGGACATATCTCTTTTACCATTTCTTTGTGGATCAAACTTTCCAAATTTCCCTTTTCTCTTGGTCATAGCAGCAAATGCCTACTCCTTTGATCCCACATCATCTTTGGCTTTGATTCTAGTCTCCTCGATTTTACATAGAGACCAAAATTCATTCAACAGGGTAGCTTCCTTCTTGGGATATATAATTGATGTGAAGTTGCCCCATTCCTTAGGTAATGCATTGAGCACCATAGTTGTCATCTCTCTGTCTGAGATAACTTCTCATAGTTCTTGTAGTTGGTCTCTCATCTCAGAGACCTTCATGAAGTGGGGAGTTATTCCTTCTTCCTTGAAGATCTTCATTTTATACAGTTCGCTACGCAACTATATCAGTTCTCCAGTTGTACTAACTGAAAATAGCTCCACCAGTTTATCATATATTTCTTTAGATGTTTCAAGTTTGGAAACATAAGGAATGAGAGGGTCCTTGATGGATTTTATCAAAACTCTTTGAGCCCTTGTTTCATCCTTATTATACTTTTCTAGGACTTCAGTTTTTTACTTTGTAGGAATAGTGGCACTCCCTTTGATGTAGTCCAAAAGTTCATTTTCTTTGAGAAGCAGATCAATCCTCTTTTTCCATGCAAGGAAATTAACAGTCCCGACCAATTTGTTGCTTTCCTTGCAAAACAACATTTTGATATTTTCAAAAGAGGGCATAAAAATACTTACTTGAGAGTGTTAGTAATGTGGAGATATTGTTGCTTCCTTGATGAATAACATCTCAGATTCTTGGATCTTGGATTTCTTCAAGATGTTTCCTTCAAGGTTCCTTGTGATAGATTTGTTAATGAAAACTTCTCAATATGTAGATTTGGAGATCTTCAATGATGAGTCTGGAACTGAGTACCTTCCTTTGAATATGATGATTCTTTGATGTAAGTCCTTATTGGATGAACCTTCTTGAAGATGCCTTTATATGGAAGGATTTCTTCTTTCTTTGTTCCCAGGATGGTAGTCCTCCTTGATGGATCTAGGAGAGGAGATGGTAATCCGTCTTGTCTTTGATGGGTTGGGAACTATTGCTTGTAGATATAATGCTTCAACCTTTGTGTGCCCTTGCTTCGTAATCCTAATGCTTCAATCTTCTATGTGTTCTTGGGATTCCCTTCCTTGATGTGTCACCTTAGCTCTGATACCATGTTGAAGAATCTAGTTTATTTAGGTTAGAATGAGATTCTTCTGACAATGATAACAATTTGTTAAGTACTTTTTACTTTTCTTATTAGCACAATCTTCTCTTATTATTATTAGTGTGTGTTTTGTTACTTCAGTTACCAAAAACAAAAGGAGATAAGAACACAAGATGTTTTCTCTCGAACAGGGCAAAACCTCTCTCTCCTAGAGAGGAAAACCCTTCTAAAAAATTCTCTTATTGAAGCTTCAATTGACAAATGCCAATCCCTAGACCCTTGACCAGTAGATCCTCCAAGCACAAGACACAGCCTCTCTATTGTACCTTTGCTTATGTTCTTCAATTAAAGTATTCTTCTGCCTTGCACATTTATCTCTTCCCTCACACTTCTTCCTATAACTAATGGCACTTTCCTTCGCTCGTTTTTCGGCAATGACATAAACCCTAGGTCTCCTTAGAGACCTCTTTCTTGGTGCCTTATTTTTCCTTCGCTTGGAAATCTTCCTTCTCCTTGATACTTAGACTAGAGAATTGAGGCTCTTCTTCTGGTATATCTCTGAGTTAGAGATTTATCCTCTTAACCCTACTACTAACTTGAGTTTTTTACATGTGTGGCTAATCTAGGGCTTGAGATAGATATTTTTACTTTCTCTCTTCCTTTGCTAGATGTGGGACCTCCTTCACTTGATATGGAGGCCTATTTGGAGTCTCTTCTTAGCCCAATTGAATGCTTTTAAGTTGTTTCCCTTTTGGATCTTATGTGACTGTAGAACTGCCCTCCTTTCTTTGCATGTGTGACAAAATTAGGCCCTAAAAACAGTCCTCCCAAACTCGTTTCCCCTTTCTTCTTCTTTGCCTTAAAATAACCTTTCTGCCCCTTTTTCACACCTCTTTCTTGCCTCTCTTCTTTGTTAATTTAATAGATCATTTGATGGTCTAATTGTGGGGACGAATCACCTTATATAGGAGTTTGTCCCTCCTTTTGGGCCGGCTTGAGCTAGTAAGGCCGACTTGACTTTAAGTGCACCAAAAAATTCATTCTTTTGAGCCGACATGAAGAGGAGACTTGTCTATGCTTTGGAGGATCAGCTTTGAAATATTTCTTTGACTCTAGTACATAGATTTACATAGTGTAACATGCCCACATGGGTCTTCAAAAATTACATTGACCCTTTGACTTTCCTAGAAGCACTTAAACATGTGCTTGACCTATCAAATGGGAAAGAAACACATTCTTAATAATTACATCTAAGGCCTTGCAACATGCATCCAACCAAGTAGTTGGGTGATGGATTCAGACATGGGCTTGGATAGATTCCTTTAGGCCACTAATGAAACATTCAAAGTAAAAGGAATCTCCTAGTCCTTCAGTTCCGATGTCCAATTGTTCAGAATCTGCAATGTATTCCTTTACTGTACTTTTTTTCTTGAGCTTAGTGAGAAAACCCAAAAAGTGAGATTCTCGATCAAAGCAGTCACAAATGGATTTTGAGAACATGTGTCAAGTTTTCCTCCCTGTATAGAATTTCTGATGCCACTGCCACCATTGCCGTCGCTCTTGGTCCAATTAAAGTGCTCCCACATGTAGTTTAGTTTCATCCTCCTAGATATGATTAAGGTCGAAATATTGTTCTATTTGGGCTACCCATGTTGCCGAGTTAGACCCATCAAATTTGTACATGTCTAGCTTGGGTGTCTGGTGGCTCGAATATTGGTGACCTTCGTGGAAATGGAAGAGAGGATGGAAAGTTATTAAAAGAGAAGGTGCAAACTAACAGTGTAGTAATTGCAACAACAGAAACAGGTTCCATAAAAATTATATTGTAGGAATTATCTTCTCTTAAATTAAAGGATGTTGAGATTTGCAGATTGAAAGAAAATTTGGACAAAGATGAGATTAAAGAAACTGAATAAGGCAATCCTTTAGTCGAGGAAATAAAGAAAAATGAAAATTTGCAAAAGAAATTAGAACAATATTTGAGCAGTTCTAACAATATTCAATGTTTATCACAAGCCAAAAAACAAATTTGGATATAAATTATGTCATTTGTGTCTAATATTTGGAAGTCTATGGAGATTATTGTAGAACAGGAGGAGTTGATTGAAAGAGCCAAAGAAGCTATTAATGACATCAAAATACAATTGGGAAATAAACCTAGACAAGCAAGTCAGATAATAAAAGCTCTAAAGACAAGGTCCAGAGAAGAACTTGAAGAACTAGGAATTGAAGACAGAACAAAATCAATTATTCAGACTAGAAAAGTTCTCATGAAGAAAACTCTGATGCTGAAGACAAAGGAAAAGTGTGAAAATATTCTAGTGCAAATCAAAAAATTCTACAAAAAAATTTCTATTTTGCAAGAGAGAGGTCTTCCATCATTTAAGAATTCATATGGCCAGATGGTAATAGAAGACAAATATGAAAGATTGTTGAAGAGAGAGGCAGGGGACAGACAAAGTTTGTTGGAATCAAGGGAGAGATTAGCAGTCAGAATCTACTTCAAATGTTAGTTGATGACCTTTTCATCTACTACGAAATCAAACACTTGTTCATAGTAAAACCTTCTTATGAGAAGTATATTGATGCAGATGAATCATATAGACAAATGATGGATCTCAGTTACCCAACAGATGAAGAATGGGAGCAGTTGGTCAAATTTGTTCAATAAATTTAGCTTATCAATGCAACATATTAGCAACAGATCACATCTATTAAGAATTTTGAGAAACAAGAACAAAGAAGTTTCAAATACATTGAACCTAGATGTAGAAATAAAGCGAAGTTGTAGACATTTTTGGAGTAGTTTTCTGAGTAGTTTTCTATTTTTTAGTTAAAAGTAGTGTTGCAAACATCTCGATAACATCCTGATTTTATCTCGAAATCACGATTTTTTGGCCTAGCCGATGTTTGCCGATTTTTACCAATATTTTGATGGTATCTTGATTTTTTCGATGTTTGCCAATTTTTACTGATATTTTCCTCATTTTTACGATTTTTTGTTTTCCGGACCCTTGCTGATTTATCCCAATGCCAATGTTTGCAACATTAGTTAAAAGTTGTTTAAACATTATCCAAAGCTTTGGATAAAGAATACTTTGAATGTAAATATTTTAAGAGAATATATTTTGTAAAGCACTCTATATATACCTTATTTTTTAATAAGAAAGGGTTGATACCTAGAGCAAGTTTTTGTAATATTGTTGTAATACTTTCAACTTGGATATAATCAAAGGCTTCTAGTTTTCATTCATGACAACAATTGTGTACTTGTGAGTTCTTCTTGTAATTTCATAGTCTATTTTTGCATATATTTGAGAATAGTATAGGACATTGGGAAGGGCTAGATTGAGTATCAATCTCCCTGACGTCCCTCTGCAAAGTTATGTTCACAACTAAGTTAGAAATTGAACAATTTGTTTAATTTACTGCCCATAAATCTTTATATTGTTGCTTCTATGTTGTACTTGGATATATTTTTGTTGACTATAGAGGTTCATCTATACATATCTGCTATTATTAGATGATTAAATGTTCAGGGAGAATGTTTAGCCTTCTAAATTCCTCTCAATTCCTCACATTGATGCTTTGGCTCAGTTCTTTAGCCGAGGACTGTCTACAAAGATACAACATGGGGGATCAAGAAAACAAATTGAGAAGCACAAACATAGGTAACAATGGATTGAGAAGCAGATGTTGTAAAAATGAATTTTGTAACAAAAAATGTTGTAAAAACATATTCCATAACAACATGTCAATGTTAAATATGTTGAAAATGTTGTAATAATTGATGTTGTAACACTCATTACTATTGAAAATGTTGAAATTACTATAAAATTTTATGTTATAACAACTACTACTATTGAAACTATTGAAACAATGACCATTACAATGGATGTTGTAACAACATAGGTTGTAATAGAAGATGTTATAACAATTGAGGGGGTAGAAATCCATTTCATCTTTCTTGTCAAAGCTAAAATTGGCCAGCCAAAGAGGTGATTTTACCACCCAACACTACATTAGCACTTGGGTGATCAAGAAAACAAATTGAGAAGCACAAACATAGGTAATAGTGGATTGAGAAGAAAATGTTGTAACAATGGATGTTGTAACAACAAATGCCATAACAGATGTTGTAACAACAAGTCATTTCATCTTGCTTGTCAAAGCTTGAAAGTGGGCAGCCAAAGAGGTGTTTCTTAGTAACTTTGCATTTGTGTTATTCTTCTTCTGAGACCTATGTAATAAAGTTGTTGGTTTCTTTCATTAACAAATTTATCAATGTTGTGTGAATAGTTGAGATACTTGTGAATTTTATCTAAGAAACCTTAATGAAGCACTTTGCAGTCTTTGCATCTTATTTTCTTTCATTTCATGCTCTTTGTTGTAGATCTAATGCATAGGATTTTGTTTAGCCTATGCTTTAAACCTCAAATTTCTTTATGCATAGAGCTGGAATAATGATCATACTTGTGTTGTAGTCTATAATGTAGGAATAATTTTCTTTTGAAAAATCACCAAGTTGTGTGCTAACCATACTCTCCATAGGACTAGAAAAGGAAGTGTCCTATAGAGTTTCATGTCCCTACATATCTGCTTAATTCATTATATATCTATATATATATATATATATATCTATATATATATATATATATATCTATATATATATATATATATATATATATATATATATATATATCTATATATATATATATATATATATATCTATATATATATATATATAATATATATATATCACTAAAGAAAAAAAAGGTTTTAGACCTCAATACACCCTTCATCCTACCATGTGGCAAATAATTGCTAAGACAAGTGTTAAGACTCAAGATCATCCCTACTGCTAGCATTAATCTTCATTTCTTCTCTAGGGTTTACATCACAAACTCTAGCTCTTCCTCTATTGCATCACACAAGCACTAAGAACTCTCCATGAAAATTATATAGATGGATAAATGAGTATAATGTAGAAAAATACGTTATATTCCCTCTATACAAAGTAGGCAAGGGAGGCCAACATTGGTAAAGTGGACTAATTACACAAGAAATTTAATTTAATGCACAAGATAAGGTATCCAAGTGAAGTTCTCTCTCTCCAAGGCATACACGTCAAGAGACCTATACTCAGGTGCCACACTCTCTATGCATGGGTTGCAAGTGTCAAGTGCTCTTGATCACAAGGCTTCTTGCTTTCCAATACAATCATCCCATGCTCCTCAACACATGTATCTTGGGTCCATAATCAATCCCATGTAATGTTCTCTCAACCCAAGCATCTATAATCAATCCCATGTAATATGTTTTGTTGTCTACGAGTTATGTATTACATGGTATTTCATCCCTCCTTTGGCCTACGTTTTTGGCAAAAGACTTGATAAAGCCATGATTGGATATTGATTTATAAGGACTTGATCATAGTGAAAGGTTGGTGATTTATAAGGGTGCTATGACCGATGGGAGCACAAAAGAACTCAAGCTACACATAAATAAACAACTCAACACAAGAAATGAAAATTGACATATTAACATAACAATATCCAAGTAAGTTATTGAAAGTCAACTAATGATACCTTATTCTCCATCTAGATAACAAAATTGGACCACTTTTTGTCTTGTATCATATTGAATTCCAATTGTGATGGATAATGGCCATATTATTGCTCTTGTCAAAACATGGTAGATGGACAAGTTAAAGTAATTAATATCCAATAATTTACCTTTTTGTATCTAGATATATATATAGATAGATATAATTTCATATATTAAATACACTTACAAATTTTCATACTAAGGCTTCTAAACTTGTTTTTCCACTATGATGTGGCATACGATATTTGGCAAGCCTAGTCTTCAAGGCCTTGTCTGAAACATACAATATTCAAATTAATTATGCACTAGTAAAATAAAAAAAATCATTTAATGAATTTGAAATAATATTATGACCAAATTGAAACACCTGTATGCTCTCCTAGTCAGACTTCCTTTGTGCATCTACTCTATCATATGATTTCACGATCTCTTTCCATACTTTCATGTTTACATCAATTGACCTCCTTTTGATCCTTAGCTCAAGAGGAATTTGTTTTATCATTTTTGTTTGGTTGCAACAGAATCTCTTGCAATTTTGAGTCATTTGTTTCTTTACTTGCTTTACTGACCAACCTATCCCAAATTTAGTCTGCATGTCATGGATGACTGCCTTTTGAAGGTGCATGGGTATCTTTGATAATGGAAGATGTAGATTCTCTTTGAAGTGTTGAAGGCATGATTCCTTCAACCTACGATTGAACACTTTCTCGGCATTTGTCATTCTAATTTCCCCAGAGACAACATCATATTCTACCTTGATTTCGTATTTACCAATGCAAGATGCATAAGTACCTGTATTGGTGGTGGAAGAAATCTGTGTCCCAGGAGTGGGTGGGACATTGGACATCTTTGTTCCTTGTTCCACATTCTTAGAGGTTATTGTGATTGATTTTTTCCTAGATATTTTGCTTGATCCAGGAGTTGATGGGGAATCAATCGATTCCCTTTGATAGGGTTGCTTTGGTTGGTCTATTTCAATGCCTTTAGTACATTCTTCCACGTATTTGGAAAGCATGGACAAATCCATACCTTCTAGTTTATTCATTGATTCTACCCCCAATATAGAAGTCATTGCCTCTTTCATTTTCTCACTATCATGTCCCTATATATGTACAATAAAATTTTTATTTTAAAATTAGAAATAAAAAAAACCCTAATTTCTTCTTTTATAATTTAGAAACTAAAAACTAAAAAATACAATTCAAACCAGCAATGGAAACATGTGAAAATCTATAAATTGAGTATGAAATACCTCATTCTCGCAAGAATCATATCCCTTTGCTTATTTCTCTTTGTTGTTGCTTGACATTTTTTGGCGTCCTAGGGAAAAAAAATTTCCTCCACACTATTAAAAATTCCTTCTCTTTGCTCCCTACATTTTTCTCCCTTCCCTCTAATTTCTTTAAACAACAATAGTGCAAAATGGATGGATAGGGGTTTGATTTTCGTCTCTGGTAGGGGGTGAATGAGATGCACAAATTGATTTCATGACTGCTAGAGGTCGAATCACACCCACAAATCAATTTTTTTTATTGAAATCCACAATAGGGGAGGAGAGGTTCATCAATATCTCTTCCTACCATAAACATAAATCCGATCGATTCATTATTTGCTTTCATAGGCTCAATGAATTTCTCCAACCATGGTCTGCTCCAACTCTGCACAAAACTCCAAAGCTCCCTCGATTTGGAATTGGTGAGTATTATAATGGAAATATGGTGAATGCACTACATTGTTTTGGTTGAATAGTTGGGATACACATCCATTGTGCACACCAATTATAGATTGGAGGGAAAAAAATCAATTTGGTCTAACTTGTATTCATTGTCATCTTTTCACATTGCAATGTTATTGTGGGGGGCTTCCCTGTTATTGTCATTTTTTATGAGGTTTAATTGAATAGTAATACTGGATGTGAAATGTGCATAGGCGCATGGGATAATTATTATATTATTATAATTACTATATTATTATTATTATTATTATTATATTATACATATTAATAAATGTGCTTAATATATGCCTATTAGTGTTTATCAACCACATTTTTTAATGTGGTTGTGCTAGTTGAATACCAATATTGGATGTGCAATGTGCATAGGCACATGGGATAAGCTGAAATGTTGGTTGATGTAAAGCCCTATAAATGGTGTTTTGACCCTGCAATAAGGGGTTTTTATGTCATATTTTCCTAGCCCACTAATGAATTTGGTGTGATTTCAAACTTTCTAATTTTATTTTAATAGCCAATGACTCATAATGTAACAATCCACTAGTTATAGTCACATACACACATTTTCACCTTTAAAGGTTGTGTTGCTTAGTGATTATGTATACATGTGACACAAACATTTTCGATCCTACCACTCACTCTTTACTCCTTTATAGGGTGGATGGTGGCGTTGAAAATATATCTCATCCACAAGTTAACTTATACTAATTATTATATTATATATTGAGTTCATTTAGAAGACTTAAAAATCAAAATTTGAAAATAGTATATTTTCTAACATATAGGGTCAAAGGAATTTTTAATTTAAATATACAAAAATATAGATATTTGGTGGTTTAAAATTATGGATGAAGGGTTTGAATTAAGTTAAATGAAAATATGAAAAAAAGAAAAAGTAGTCCATTAGTTTTCATAATCCTCATCTAAGATTTATAAGAGTTGTGTCATGTCACCATATTGAGAATACAAATTAACAAAAAGGGTATATATTGAAAATAGGGGCATTTTAGTTAGAAGGGTGTAGTGAAAACTAGTTGAGCTTAAATCGATTATGCATTTATAAAATTGGATGGAGAAAAGAAAATTTTCATAGATGTTATGTGACTAATGTCATTGTTGTGTATCACATGCAAGATCTAGAGGGGGCCATGGACAGAGGACATGGACAATGTAGACCTACTAAATCAACGAGAGTAAAGTGGGTGGCCATAGAATCGGATATGGAATCTACAAATACAATAAAGGTAAGAAGAAAAAGCAACCTCAACCAAAGGAGGATGGTGTTTATGAATTCACAAATGCTACAACATAGACGAGATAAAGTTATATAAAATATGTTGTTGTTTTTTTCAAATCCAAAACATGATATCGATATGTCAAATATATGAGTAAAGTGAGGTTTTGTGTTGGATAGCATATTGGTTGAAATGATATAATTGGTGTACTAAACATCATTGACTATGTTATGTATTATAGGGGCAAGACAAGGCCATGGAAATAGATCGTGTCATATTAAATAAGGACACAACAGATGTCACAAGACATCAAGTAATTATCAAATTTTGACTTAACTTAGGAAGAATTTTGTGATACGTCCATCCTTTTTCATAGTATTATTAGAATTTATAGTGTATTATCCAACCTTGAAATAAATTAATGCATGTTGTTGATATTTCAGATGGATATTGGAACAAGTGCACAACCTAAGCATTCAACTAGCAAAAGAAAAAAACATATGTATGTGGGTGTGGACCTAAAACTGTTAAATCACAAAGAACACAGTGGGTGGAAGAGGATATGACAATGGATACTTCAGACACAACAAATAATTCCACTGAAGAAGAGGTTGGTCAAGACTATAGTACATGGGATGGGATTTGTTATCGATATTTTATTATATTTCTTTGAAATTGATACATTTATGATTTATCCAATTCTTTCCAAACATTAAATAATGGTTGTGTTTGTCGATAGGTAGAAGATGATGATGAAAGAATGGCTACTAATACCCAAGTTGATCCAATTGGGCTATTAATATTTGCACGAGATGATCCAGACCATACTTTAAACCATACACGCGCAAAAATAGCATATCTAAAGAGAACTCTACCACCTGATAAATTTGAACAGCTGATGAGATTCACATAAAATGATGACTAGAATATGATACCAGCTAGTGGCCTTCATTGTGATGAGCATAACAAAGAAAATGAAATGCATGAAGAAGTATTGAATGAGATTCTTACAAGTTTCTTTGGGAATGGAAACAATGATGACAATAATGATCATATGGTTGATAGTAACGATGACAACATGGGTGATTACCACCAACGTAATGTTGATGATAACAGCCTGTTGAAAGACACCATCAAGCAAGCAGAAAAGACACCCGTGTTCAAATCAAGTGCAAGTAGAACCTTAAAAATGGCATGCACATTAATATTAGTATAAATCAAGTGACTATTTGGTTGGTCAGACAAATGATTCACCACCCTATTGAAATGAGTTGAAATCTATTTCTTACAATGCATTGTCAATTGGTCTAGGTAATTCGTAAACAGTCATCAACTTCATTTATAATTCTTTAAGGAGATTTTAAAACTATATATTGTATATGAATAGCCACAGTATATAATATTGACATATCAAACATGTTCATCATAAGTCAAACATTCAATTGATCTAATCTTTGGCAATATTATAGGGAACTAAAAACCAAAATATTTCCTAAAGAGAATGTGTTACCATCAACTTACAGAGAAGCGTGTTAGTTGTTGGTTGAGTTAGGGATTGGATATAAGCAAATTCATTCATGTAAAAATGATTTCATTTTATACAGAGATGAATATCAAGACAAGGTAGAATGTCATGTATGTAAAGAGAAGAGATATCGTACATATGTACAAGGTCCTACAATTCCAAAGAAGTTTTATGTCACATGCCAATTATACCTAGACTTCAACAAATGTTTCGTTGCAAGTCACTTGCACAATTGATGGACTGGGATGCAAATAATAGGAGTAAACATGGATCCATTCGAATTTGCCTGACTTCGAAACAATGAAACACATAGAGGAAAAATGGGCAACAAAATTCAAAAATGAACCCCATAGTATCAGGTTTGGTTTTGTAATTGATGGAGAGCTCCCATTCTCTTTCATGAGCTCAAATTATAGTGTTTTCCCAATCGTATTGATAGTATACAATATTCCCCCATGGATTAGTGTTAGAAAATAGCACCTTATGATGACTCTCATTGTTCCAGGAAAACATCAAGTTAAAAACATGGATGTTTATCTTATGCCTTTTATTCATGAGATACAATTTTTATGGAAAAGCACAAAAATTATGACATAGCATGTCCTCCATAAAATAGGTCCTTCATGTTGTATGGTGTGCTATGTTGGACTATTCATGATTTCATAGGACTTGGTTGTTATTTCGCAAGATATTCTGTTTTACCTATTTACACTCATAATTTATTGTCATCCCAACTTTCATACTTAGTTTTGTACTATTATTTTGATGTTATTAACCTTATTGAATTGTAGGGCTTCAAACAAAGTGGATATTTGCATGTCCAAGATGTGCAGAAAAATTTCAAGGGTGGTATTCTAAAGATATTCATAAATTTATTTATGAAAACAACAAGGTTTTTCTACCACCATATCATAGGTTTAGAAACTACCATAAGAATCAATTTGATGGAAAAGTTGAAAATAGAGGCCCTCCCATGATTATGGGTCCAGTTGATTGGCCTAATAAGTATGAATATGTTGAATTGAAAGTTTGGCAAGGTTTATTTGATGGGGGTGATTCGATTGAAGAACCAGAACAAGTTGTAACTATGATGCCAGAAGGGATGAAAAGGAAATCCATATTTTATGAGATCCCATATTGAAGGATCTATTAATATATCACCTATTAGATCCCATGCACATCTTCAAAAATGTCCCAGATTCAATTTTTCAACATATAGCAAGCAAAGAGAAGGACACCTAGTCTCTGAGGAGAGATACTTCTCTTTCATGTACCAAATTTGATACAAAAAAATTGTGTCCAAATAGGGAAAATTAAAAATATGTATAAGCTCCATGGATTTTGAAAAATAAAGAGCTATACTAACTAAAAAATGTCATTTGTTCAATAAGGACACCTACTGGATATGGGTCATCATTAAATAAAGATTTTACAGTTGATGAACATATCACAAGATTTAAAACATATGATTTTCATAATTTTATGAAGGTATTATATATCATCATTTAACATTTATTGGTAAAATTGATTAGGTACTAAATATATTTTGATATTCTGTTGTGTGACAAAAATAATTAATGATGATCTTTGATAAATGTGTTTTACAACATATCATGCTATTGACAATTACGGGGGATCCATGTCTTACCATTGACTTGAAGAATGTCATAAGTCGATTTTCAGCATTTGCAAGGTATGTGGTATGGAATGTTCATGTGTGAGAGACATAGAGATATTATATTGCATTTTATTTTTTTCCTAAAGGTTCATACTAATTTAGTATTCTTATATTAGGTGGGTTACATCCAAGGAGATCCATGAATGTGAAGTTCCAAAATGGAAGAAGGAAATTGCAGAAATTGTATGTGTATTTGAGAATGAGATCCCTACAAGTTTCATGGACCTACAAGTCCATTTATTTATACACCTAGTCAATGACATTGAATTGGAGGGTGTCATATCAACGAGGTGGATGTTTTTCTTTGAGAGGTATATGAAAACTCTAAAAAGATATGTCTGACAAAAGGCACATCTAGAGGGTTGCATGGCTGAAGGGTATGTATTGAATGAAGCATTTTTCTTCCTATGGTAAGGATTTTGAATATGGGCAACACTTCTGGGATGAAGAACGAGCATTAGATATTATTGATGGAGAAAAACCACAATCTAATGGTGTTCAAGTATAAATTAGTAAGTAAACTCATGATCATTGTAGTTTTTTTTATTACGATCATTAATTTACTCTATAATTTATTTGTCAAATTAACAACATGGCCTTTGGATTTTGAAATAAGCATGTTGACATGTAATAGGTACACTGACGGAAGTGTTATACTCAACAAGTTAATTATGAACCTCTTGATGGTGTTGGATCTGCCAACATGTCAAGGGGATCTCCCCGGTAAGAAGTCCTAATTAGACCTTAGACCGTTTGGTGTAGGAGTCCCAACAGTGCATCGTAAGGTAATGCCTTGACCGCGATGTCACGTAGAGGAAAGTAAGATAACTCTATTATTAGCAAGGGTGTGACCGCTGCAGTGAGTCAAGGAAGATGCATGAGAGGTTCTAGCACAAAGGGGGTGAGATGAATGTGCCCCATGACAACCTGTATCAGTACTTAGCTGGGAAGGGAACACACGAGTGAAGATGCATCACAAGCTGGAAAGCGTAACAATAGACAATCCAAAGTGATGGTTAAACCAACAAAACATTTGTAACAAGATTATTATAATTGCATACAAATCAGTTCATACACAAATACGTAAGTTAAAAAACATATATAATTAAGGCAACCAGAACAGTCCAACTATAATAACAACATATGCATGAAAATGTGTTGGCTCTTATTATATAAATAAGTGTAAGTTCCAATCATACAATACATCCATGTAAACCAGCTAGCCCCATCAGTGAAATGTTACAGCCACATCCTCCTACTCCTCCAAAAAGATGTACTAGCTCCGTGCAATGGAGAAGCCAAGGCACGTTACAATATTGTCCAAGCTTACTTCAAGATAGTCTTAATAGAAGCTTTGCTGACTAAAAGCCTATACCATGAGTTATGAGGGACTATTTATAGCAAAGGGTGGGGTGACCCTTGACATTCCCCTTTGTGACCATTCAACTACCCTCATGACTCTTCACCTACTCTATAATTGTTACATCCACTATTGAGACTTGACTTACACTTGACATGACTCAACATTGCAATGCAAATGCACCCATGTGAACAATGCCTTGAACAAGCCAAACTAGACATCATTCTAACTTAGACAACTATAGAAGTCCAACTGCTCAAGATCCTCATGTTGATCATCAGTAACATATTGATGACAAGATTGGTAGTCCTTGATAGTGTCTGCGTGTTCTGCTAGACATCCGTCTAAAACCTAAACTTGCCTCCATAGCATCCGGGTACACTAATTGAGCTCCTCTATCCAACTCGTCTAAAAGTATGCGCATCATTGTCTTCAATGTGGTCGAACCAACAACATACTTGCACGTGATGTCTGCATTGATAGGCAAGTCTCGGCTGGTGGCAGTTCACATCAACTCGTCGAAGTACGAGTCAAGCTCCTATCGGACCTGCTACTTTGTCTTCGCCTGGGTGAGAGTCCCAAGTCATGGGATCTCATGAGTGTGCGCTATAACATCCATGCTCTTGAATACTCATGCATGGGACGCCTATATTCTAGTGATGAGCTGCAGTAGGTCTTCATAGTCCTAGATCTGACTCTAGATACATGCTTGCAGCTCGACCGCATTGGCCCTCATCATCTTTGGAAAGTGAAGCGAGGCTCCCTTGTACTTCATCATCCATGCTTGCATGTTATCAACAACAACATGTATGTTCTTCAAGATACGTGCTCTTATTGCACATCGTTGCTGCCATCTGTGGAGATGGAAAATTGCTTGGTGCACGGTACCAAACTTGGAGTACAATGCTCGCATAACTATGTCAAGGGATAATACTTCATCTAGTATTTCCTTCTTCAGTTCATCTCGGGTGGACATTGTCACCAATTCTCCTCCTTGCTTGGCCACCTGTAGTTCCTTCACCATTCGCTCATTCTCAGCTATGAGGAAATGAAAACTTGAGCTAGTGGCTTCGGCATACACTCTGGTTGCATCAACCAAAGCAGCTGGATGATTATGCACATAAGTCACGATCACTTGTTCTTCAACTTGCGCAGGAGATGTTTGGTCCTCCGGAGTCGGTACTCTGTGAGACAGAACAATGTTGTGATAAGATTCGTCAAAGTAGATGTTGTGCATCTCCGATTCCGACTTACCACCAAGGATCTCAGTGCCTCCTTGGTCATTTGAGACTTTCTCATCATTTGGATGCATTGAAGCGGGTCAGTCGACCTCTTTATGGTGAGGCATGAGGTTGGTGTCCTGTTCCAAATCCTACTGCTCCATGTATGTCTAACACCTCTGGAAGTATTGTTAAGCTTTCAGCTCATCTTGGCTTCACACTAGCTTGATTGTAAGATGTATCATCTACCAAACCCTTGGTCGATTGACACACATTCCAAGCCAAGGCTTGGACAATACCCTGATTGAGTCACATAGGAACACAAGCATGGCTCCGCTACTAGCGAGCCTAGTCATTACCCTGACAGAGTTACTTGCATCGCCTCCCTGTGCAGGAAGCCTTTCTCTTCTTTCGCCTTATTCATTTTTCATTTTGAATTTTTTGAATTTTTTTACTTTTCATTTTTTATTTTTCACTATGCATAGCACTTATTCATTTCAAAGGTGGAAGAGGGATCCTGACTTATTGAGAGTAGAAGAGGTTGTTCTAGCAGAGAAATAATTGATTGTATCTCTGACGTTCTTGTTAAGGTTTTCCCCCTCACTTTACTCTACTTGATTGAGCTTACAAAGGTTAACCCAAAAACAACCAACTAGAGAAGGTGACACTAGTTAGCACACAAGCGTTGTGTTATCACCAAGGTTCACTTCGAATATTACGTATTTTCCTTCGACCTATCATGGACTAAGAGTAATAAGCTCATCATACAGAGGCAAGATAACAGATAACCAAGTAGTGATAGTGTGCAAGCCCTCTTGTACTTTACCCAGCTTGCTTTAAGAGTCATACATGGTTTCATGCAAAACTGACTTACGAATGAAACAAGCAACTGTAAAACAATAGAGAAAAGCAAGAGCAGAAGAAAAAGTGAAAGCAAATCAAGTAAGCAATCAAGCAAGCAATCAAACAAGTAGACAAAGCACGTGAGCAAACAAGCAAACAAGCAAACAACTGAAAGAAAACACTACTCCTACTCCTACACTAACGGTACATCGGCCCGATCACGTGAAGTGATATTTCCAATGCAACTACCGGCGCATTGGTAGACCCATGTTGGTGAAGGCTTGGTCCGCGAGCAACCCGAATGTGCGAACCAGCAAGCAAGAAAGATATAACAATGAAGATAGCCACACTTCGTGTGTGAAAGTGACCACGGGACATAAAGTGACCGCATGTGCATGACGGGCAGTTCGTGGACTTATCATGGTGTTGTGTGACACTACATGCAACTTTGAAGCATAAGCACACTCTTGACTATGACATGCAAGCAAATGAAAGAAACAAATATAACTTGTGTCGTGCACGATTGCTTGCAATGTAAGACTCCTCCAATGCATGGCAATGGGATCGTACAGTTCAAGTGGAGGAAGTGTGATCTGTGAGTGAGATGGATCTTCAATGCATACATATGAGTGATGAGGAGCCTTGGGTGATTGAAAAATTTCATGATCGGAAGTGAGACTAACCCCAAGAGAGCGAGGACCTAACATAACCATCAGCTCGGGCTGAAGTGCCTCGACAATCTTGGGTGTCTCAAATTTATCATCAGGTAGATCATCATAAACGGGTGCCTTTAAAGATCAACTACGATAGAGTCATGATTGTGATCAAATATGGAAGTAAATGGATCACACCACCACGATCAAAAAAATCAATGAATTCTTCGGCATCCTCGTGATCAGATGAATCAAACAGAGGGGTAGATGGAAAGCAAACAAAATCATTTTCTGTATCATTGCAAAAGGCAGATGAAGGATCAAGTGGATCTTCAATGAGTAACTTATCCTCTCCATTGTTGAATGATGGACCAACATCTGGTGAGTCCTGCAAGTGATCAACAATGGGTGCATCCATGGATGAAGACACACATGCAAAATCATGGATGGCAGGTTCACCAAAGAGGCTAGGAAATAACAGAGGGGGCTCAGATAGAAGGGAGTCATCCTTCGCCGAGTGTTGATTCTCAAGCTCCCACTCATACTCTTCATGAATGATAGCGCACGTTGATTATGCAACACCAACTCCATCAATGGGTTGTTCCTCGTTCACAACAAGAGAAGAGTCCAGAATGGACAAACACAGGACAACATCATTTGAAGGAACACCCAAGTGTGAAGATGGAGGTCATAGACAAGAATGCATATGAGGACTCAAAGGACTCACAACCAAATCTGCAAAAAAATTGAGTGAAGTGATGTTGAGAGAGTGTGAAAGATGAACAAGTGTGTGAGTATTCTCTTTAGCATCACTTGGTAGTGGTGGAGCTGTTGAATGAGAGGAAGGTGAATAGTCAGTTGAGATGGTGTCCACATCCACATGAGATTTCACAGCTCCATCAATGAATAATGTTGAGCGAGGCTTGATTTCAAGCTTTCTCTTGGGACGGGAAGATTTCTTAAGACAATACTTGAACCGATCCCAAAGATAAGCAAATTTCATCTAGCTCCTCGAAGCTTGAAACTGCAAGTCACGGAAGCACTGCCAAAAATCAATAATTGATTCATGTAGAGCCCTCCATTGTTGTAACAATTTCTGGTCAAGATGGTCTGGATCAAAATGATAGAACGTGTCTTCAATGAGATCACATAAGTGCTCAAATGAGTGCACAGTGTCAGTCGATAGGCTGAGCACCCAATGAAATGGAGATTCGTGAAGTGCGTATGAAAGCAGAAAATGGCCTATTCATTAGAAAACTCATCTCCCTCATGAACCATGGAAAAAAGTTATGTAAGTGCTCAGACCAGGCCACTTCGCCTTCACCATCATACATGTGAGTGGGCAAGAGATTGAAAAGCTTCAGCGTGATGGAGACATCTTCACAATTCAAAAAACACCATGGGGGAAGAAGGGTGCAAGACTCCATGAAAGAGGTGCAAAGATTCAAAACTAGATGAGAGGACATAGCTTGTCATCAGGCCCTCCTTCTAGCACTAGAAATGTTGACAGTGCTAGACCCACCAAAATGTCAAGGGGATCTCATCAGTAAGAAGTCCCAATTGGACCTTAGACCATTTGGTGTAGGATTCCTAGTAGTGGGTTGTAAGGTAATGCCTTGATCATGATGTTGCATAGAGGAAAGTAAGATAACTCTGTCGGTAGCAAGGGTGTGACTGCTACAGTGAGTCAAGGAAGATGCACGAGAGGTTCTAACACAAAGGGGGTGAGATGAGTGCACCCCTTGACAACCTGTATCAACACTCAACTAGTGTTTCTAGAAAACTAGTATTCCTAAAGAATGCTAGCCCTCTAGGTTTGGCAACTACCTTAGAAACAACAATTTAAAGCAATTCAATGATTTTCCCTATGTGTAACAGATAAGAGAAAGATAATGGAACCAACCTGGAGCTTCCGCTTAATCCCTTGCTTGATCTCTCTCTCCTTTGGCAGATCCTACAACTCCTCCCTGTACTTAACACACTTGGAGAGTACTTGCACAAGTACAAAAACAAAGAACCATCAAAGCATTGTGATCTATTACAACATAAACATTACAGATTTAGATATATAATGAACAAATGATAGCATTCACAAATGATAACATTCACAATTGCACAATCATATGGGAGAAAACTTGAAGAGCTTTATTAATAGAAAGGAGAATTACAACCTAGTTGTCTAATCTAGTGCCATCCTCCTAGCTTCAATCCTTCTTCACCTCATGAAATAGCAAAATCACTCCAACAAGAATACAATACTCTCTCCTCAAACTATCAGCACTTACTTGCAATTCATAATATTTCAACCTTTTGATCTCTTGGATTGGAGATCCATTTATAAATGTTTGTAAGGGTGTGAGTCATCCATGGGGTTTGATTAGTGTCATTCCACTTGTTACAATTGGTTCCATGAAGGTATTGGAGATGGTTTCCTATATCCCTTATTCATCCTTGGGCAAATTCAGAGAGGCAAGTGGCACAGGAGAAATTTCTAGAAGATTCCATGAGAAACCATTTGTCAAACTGTCCCAGAAATTTGTCCATCCTTGCCCATCGTACCCTATAGAAGGCCTAAATAGTATGCATCGCACCCTGGCAGTGTACCACTCAGTATGCATCGCAGCTTGCGAGTGGAGTAGTCAGTATGGTTCAATTTAGGCGATTTCTAGATGGTTTCTCAGATGGAACTTTTGGGGAATGATGTATTCAGATGACTATGTTCCTTTAGGGTGTGAAATAAATATTTTAGGGGTTTATGAGCCCTAATACATCGACATATAAGTTTGGGGTTGATGTGCCCACATATGTCTATAACAGTTTCCCCCTAAAGCATGAGGTCGTAAATATTTGTGTCGGATGAAATGCTTTATCATGAGGATCCGAAGTTTCGAACTGGAAGGTGACCTACATCAGTTACAATACAATACATTATCATAATATGATTTTCATGATCTAGTTGAGGAAAGCATTCCCATGCTCAGCTTTATAAATTTCATTTCATGTACATAGATCAAATAGTCGTCTGCAGACACAAACTCGTGATTCTACAGATATAGAGTTGTAATCCATGATTAGGATGACCATCTATGTAGAGCCTTTGTACATTTGATGTTTTTATATCCTTGAATATATCGTTGCCCGGATGGATGAAACTAGATCCGAGGTCTTCAAACTCATTCAATCTTTGCTTGGTGTACAATTCAAACCATGCGAAGAGATGTTCTGAAGTCGAACATGGAAAGACATCGCCTGATTACTAGCCAATGATGTGAGCTGTTAACAGACGTGAGAGGGATCACCGATAATGATAATGATCCTCAAGGTACTACAATACAATTCACGTGGTGTGAATATATGATCCGATGTCGAACACCACACAAAATCTTTCAGTCGAAGGCCATTGATGTCAACCTATCGCCGGAAGTGAGAAACTTGCCATTGATGTATGCAAGCTTCAAAGCACTGAAAGGGTTGTTTCTAAGTCAACTTCTTGGATAATGAGCTGATGTCGAAAAGAAGTGACTCGTCGTAGGAGGGCCTTGATGTATCCCACATCTATGACACGAAATGAAGCAAATGATTTCTGGAGGTGAAAATGAACTGACGACACAAGGTTCAGGAATGGCGGTCATGAAAAAATGAAGGTTGGAGGTATTGCAGTGTATGAGACATTAACTGGATGGTGACTTCTCAACTGGATGACTTCTCTTGAACATGTCAGCGACATTGAGATGAATTGGTAGCGTTAACCCCAAAAGATGGATGGTATGAAAGACCAAAGGTATGATGACTGGTGAACGGAATAACCCAACCCAACTTAATAATGCAGATGAAGTGAAAGTGTCATGTTCAAGAGCAACTTGCTACCATAAATTCTTCAATTTTTTTTCCCTTTTTTCCCAAGTCATTGCTAACCAGTACCTCTTTATTTTTGTCAAGCTTTAGGAGGATAACATATGTTTTTTCCATAATTCGCCCTTTTGGCAAACCTGTTACTATTTAATATTTTAACGAGTCTAGCGACAATGAAACTCGGTCTCGTCTAGATGGACAAGTTTGTCGCTATTATTTTAACAAGTTTAATGACAAGGATAACTCGGTCCTTTTCAAGTTTAGAGAGTTTGAAAAGGGACGAAAAGAAAACTCCATAAGTTCTTTTTCGTAAAGTAATCCCTCAGGTCTGAAAAAGGATAAAATAATACAGGAGGGATTACATTTCCAATACTTTAACGAGCTAGAAAAGACAAGTGCTCGACTTGGAACTTGGGATCTTGTTTCATTTTTAAAAGAGCTTGACACAAGATAAGGAATTATGCTCATAAGAGTTGTTTCATTTTTAAATGAGGTTGACACAGTAAAAGAACTATCCTCATACTCCTTGGTTTCATTTTTTAACGAGGTTGACACAAGACAAGGAACTATCCTCGAGCTCCCCGATCACAACTCGTAAGAGGTCATGAAGGAGAAATCTGGTTCCAATGCCCCCAGTACATGATGTACAACATCACTGAATTGATCGCCAGTTGATGTAGGTATGGAACAGGTTGCCACATAATTAACCTATGGCGGGGATGATACCGTTGATATAAATGGACCATTTAGGGACAATGATTGACTTGGAGCTATATTTGGACTAGGAAATGAAAGTTGGTCAACGGTGAAAATCTTGCCTTCATGTGGGAAACACATCACTCGGAAGAGTGTTGAAATAATATCTTCCATGTTATAAACATAGTCACGCCCAAGAAGTAAATTGTAGTCTAAAGGTCCTGGGATTACCATCACGTTCAAATAAACGGTCTTTCCTCCCAAAGTAATAGGTAACTTAGGAAGGATCCCTAACGGTCGAATGGTTCCTCTGTTAAAGCCCAAAAAATTATGTGTAACAAGAACAAGTGGTGGCGAACCAAGCGCTTTCCAAGCAGTTGAAGAAAGGATACTCACTGATGCACCTTCATCTGTAATAGTGCCAGATACAATCATTTTACAAACTTGTACTATGATCTGGAAAGGCACATAAGAAGAAAGGCAAGATCTCGCCAGTCGATTCCAATCAAAGGAAGTCACTAGACTACTTGGAGTATTTTCCTCCTGTCTTGATGGAACAGGTGGATTGCCCCCAAGCTCATTAGAATCCGAAGTAACAAAAAGAACTTGAGCGGTATCATTTTCACTTTCTTAGGGAAAGGTACGATTAGCTGAAGGTGAAATCGGATCAATTGTTACCTCGACCTGTTGATTTTGGTTGGGTATAGACTCACAGGATTTACTTTTATAGAGAGTGGTTTGGATCGACAGTTGATTTTGGTCAGTCAGTTCATCAACTAGTGAAGTATTTAGGGAAAGTTTCCTGTAACTAGATGGAAGTTGTTGCGGTGAAGCAGGACGGTTATCCAACACTCTTTTGCCTTCATCCAAAAAGGGACAAAGGTGAAAGGGGTGATTCCTTTCACATAACCTACACAGAAGCTTGACTTTTCCCTTCTGTTCATGAACTTTACTATCACTAGTTGATGGTGTGTTACCAACATGATCTCCAGAGGATGACATGGGATGGTGTGAATGGGAAGACCATTCTTTCAAGGTCCGAGGAAAGTAAGGAAAATTTCGATGAAAATGGTCTTCCGCACAAATTATGCATGGATATTTGATTTTGTGAGGTTTAATGGATGGATTTTCATTAGATGTTGCACTCAAAGCAATGGTTTCTTGGTTGCCCCCTTGCTGAATTATCTTCTTCTTCTTCTCCTTCCCTTTCTTCTTCTTCTTAGCCACCTGGCTACTAGTATCAATACTTTCACCCAGCGAAGAGGAAGAAGGGGAGGAAGAAACAAACGAGGAAGAAGGAAAAGGGTAAACTTCAGGATCAACTGGAGGTTGATTTTGTTCAGTTGAAGGTGTACTCGATTCTAAAGAAATCTCAACATTTTGAATCAAAGAGGTTGAAAAGAGCCATATTGGCAGGCCAATGGTAAGTCCCGAAAGGGACAATGTAGCCATATAAGGAGCATCAATATTTCCGAAAGAAGGAAAAGGACTAGGATTCCCATCAAAAGGGATTCCTTGATCAGTGGACTTTGGATTTGTTGCCATATGTCTCAACCTAAGATCAACTAAGGAATAGGGATGTTATTCGTAGTCAATTAATTTTAACGACACTTTGGACACAAATTTTCTTTTTTAGTTTTTAAGAGTCGAGAAAAAGCTAAAGATGACTCTAGTCTCCTTCGATTTTTAATGAACCTGAAAGGACAAGTGCTCAGATGGACCTTTTCTTTTAAAGAGTCGAAAAGGAATGAAAGTGACTACTCTAGAAAATCTAGATAGAGGGATTACCAAACCAATTTCAAAACTGCAATATACACCTTGGTGATAAATTAAAAAGAAATTACCAAGGACTTATGTACGGTAGTCAATCTTCCCAAATGTTGTGTTCAGTTCATTGCAATCAATAAGGCAACAGACTCAGTTTCCTTTGGATAAAGGATTTAAGCCTATTGTAGTCTCCCAATACATATGCAACAGTACAGAGAGCACAAGTCCATGCTAGCACTTGTCGTATCAAGGAGGAGGAATCACCCAACCTTCAATGAAAACGATAGCCACTAGTTTTAATGACACCGGAACACGTCCCTAGCCTAGACCTCTAGATATGTTGCGTTAAGTTCCAAAGAATTGTTAGGTTCATTGAAATTCATTTTAAAGTTGATCTTGTTTATAGTTTTCCTTTCAATGGTTCACTGCGGATGATGATCCGAAATTCCTAAGATGCAATCTACAATGATAAACAATTTTTGTTTATTTGAGCAATGAAAATCCTAGCTACTAGGGAAAGAAGATAACAGTGCTTTTAAGCAAAGAGAAAAGTACACACACTGGTGCATTTCCCTAAATCATCTTTTCGCACACAAACCAAAAAATGCTAAATGTAAATGCATGTATTTGTTTTCTCTTTCATTAATGTGAAAGATGCAAAAACAAAAATAAATGCAGCAAAGATCTGAAATATTTCACTCAAAATGCCTTTTCCGCCAATTTATTCTTCAAAAGAGAAAGGAAGACTCAAAATGACACTTTCAATTTTGAATAAAAATGCTTTCGACACTTTGAATGTAAACAAATCAAGTCAAATGAATCAAGAAAAGTTCAATCGATTATAAAGGGAAGGAAGAATTTACAACACTTCTCTTTTCGACAAAAAATGATAATTACGACACTTTTTGTACCAAAGCGACAAATCGACTAAAACAACTTTTCGACAAAGGATTGTAAATGAGGAACAAATACAAAAAACCTTCACTAATCCTAATGTAATTGAGGCTAATCTAAGTGATGCAAGTAAGCTTCAATAAAGAGGCATTGTTCAATTGCAGCAAAACAACCAAACAAAATTGAAAACAAGATCAAAAGCCCTCAATTTCTAGATGGAAAAAGAGTTAAGTCAATCATCGCACCTAGGCTTCACATAAATTGAGATGCATCACACTTTCAACACTCGGGAGGTTATATGCATACTGGAACATAGTGGAAGACAGTGCGATGGTCCAGAGAGCACAACTGAAATGGGTTTTGGCTCATATGTGGAGTTGTTTTCAATGAATTAAGCTGGGTTTTGATGAACAATTATAAGAAAAGTATGATGGAATGACTTGAGAGGTTACTGAGCTACCAAAAGGGCATCTAGATGTGCTTGCAAGTCAAATTTTTAATTCATAAACTAAACCAGAGATTGACTGAAGCAGCATTCATCTACTATGCAATTGCAAAGCAAAAGCAGTTCGAAAGCTACCTGGCTGACTTTAGACTCTGTCTATAGTTTATCAAATTGAACATAAAACAAACAAAAACAACACACAAACATATATTCAATTCCCAGCGGAGTCGCCAATTTTTTTCTAGGAAAACTAGTATTCCTAAAGAATGCTAGCCCTTTAGGTTTGGCAACAACCCTAGAAACAACAGTTTAAAGCAATTCAATGATTTTCCCTATGTGTAACAGATAAGAGAAAGATAATGGAACCAACCTGGAACTTCCACTTAATCCCTTGCTTGATCTCTCTCTCCTTTGGTAGATCCTACAACTCCTCCCCATACTTAACACACTTGGAGAGTACCTGCACAAGTACAGCAACAAAGAACCATCAAAGCATCATGATCTATTACAACATAAACATTACAGAATTAGATATATAATGAACAAATGATAACATTCACAATTGCACAATCATATGGGAGAAAACTTGAAGAGCTTTATTAATAGAAAGGAGAATTATAACCCAGTTGTCTGATCCAGTGCCATCCTCCTATCTTAAATCCTTCACCTCATGAAATAGCAAGATCACTCCAACAAGAATACAATACTCTCTCCTCAAACTATCAACACTTGCAATTCATAATATTTCAGCCTTTTGATCTCTTGGATTGGAGATCCATTTATAGATGTTTGTAAGGGTGTGAATCATCCATGGGGTTTGATTAGTGTCATTCCACTTGTTGCTATTGGTTCCACAAGAGAAGGGATTGGAGATGGTTTCCTAGATCCCTTATTCATCCTTGGGAAAATTCAGAGAGGCAAGTGGCACAGGAGAAGTTTCTAGAAGATTCCATGAGCAACCATTTGTCAAACTATCCCGGACATTTGTCCATCCTCACCCATCGCACCCTATAGAAGGCCTAAATAGTATGCATCGCACCCTGGCAGTGTACCACTCAGTATGCATCGCACTTTGCCAGTGGAGCAGTCAGTATGGTTCAATTTAGGCAATTTCTGGATGGTTTCTTAGATGGAACTTTTGGGGAATGATGTATTTAGATGACTATGTTCCTTTAGGGTGTGAAATAACTCTTTTAAGGGTTGATGAACCCTAATACATCGACATATAATTTTCGGGTTGATGTGCCCAAATATGTCTATAACACTAGGAAGGGAACACATGAACAAAGATGCATCACAAGCTAGAAAGAAAAACAGTCGGCAATCCAAAGTGATAGTTAAACCAACAACACATTTGCAACAAGATTCTTATAATTGCATATGAATCAATTCATACACAAATACGCAAGTTTAAAAACATATATCATTAAGGCAACTAGAATAGTCCAACTATAATAACAACATATGCATGAAAATGTGTTGGCTCTTATTATATAAAGAAGTGAAAGTTCCAATCATACAATACATCCATGTAATCCTGCTAGCCCCATCAATGAAACCTTACAGCCACATACGCCTACTCCTCCAAAGAGATGTACTAGCTCTGTGCAGTGGAGAAGCCAAGGCGCGTTACAATACTGCCCAAGCTTTCTTCAAGACTTATGACTCTTCACCTACTATATGACTGTTACATCCACTATTGAGACTTGACTTACACTTGACATGACTCAACATTACAATTCACATGTACCCATGTGAACAATGGCTTGAACAAGCCAAACTAGACATTATTCTGACTTAGACAACTATAGAAGTCCAACTGCTCGACATCCTCATGCTGATCAATAGTAACATATTGATGCCAAGATTGGTAGTCCTTGATAGTGTTCGTGTGTTCTACTATGACATCCGTCTGAAACCTGAACCTTGCCTCCATAGAATCTGGGTACACTGCTCAGGTTCCTCTGTCCGACTTGTCTGAAAGTATGTGCATCATTATCTTCAATGTGGTTGGACCAACAACATACTTGCGCATGATGTCTGAACTTATAGGCAAGTCTGGGCTACTGGCGGTGCGCATCAACTCATCGAAGTACGAGTCAAGCTCTTGTCAGACCTGCTTCTTTGTCTTCAACTAGGTGAGAGTCCAAAGTGATGGGATCACATGAGTGTGCACTATAACATCCATGCTCTTGAATACTCGTGCATGGGAAGCCTATATGCTAGTGATGAGCTGCGATAGGTCTTCATAGTTCTGGATCTGACTCCGGATACGTGCTTGCAGCTCGACCGCATTGGCCCTCATCATCTTTGGCAAGTGAAGTGGGGCTCCCTTGTACTTCATCGTCCATGCTTGCATGTTATCAACAACAGCATGTATGTTCTTCAAGATGCATGCTCTTCTTGCACATCGCTGCTACCATCCGTGGAGATGGACAACTGCTTGGTGCATAGTACCAAACTTGGAGTACAATGCTCACATAACTGTGTCAAGGGACAATACTTCATCTAGTATTGCCTTCTTCAGTTCAACTCGGGCGGACATTGTCACCAAGTCTCCTCCTTGCTTGGCCACCTGTAGTTCCTTCACCATTTTCTCATTCTCAACTATGAGGAAATGAACACTTGAGCTAGTGGCTTCGGCATACACTCTGGTTGCATTGGCCAAAGCAGCTAATGGTTGTTCACATCAGTCAAGATCACTTGTTCTTCAACTTGCGCGGAGATGTTTGGTCCTCCGGAGTCGATACTTTGTGAGACTGCACAACTCTGTGATGAGATTCGTCAAAGGAGATGTTGTGCATCTCTGCTTTCAGCTAACCACCAAGGATCTAAGTGCCTCCTTGGTCATTTGATACTTTCTCATCATCTGGATGCATTGAAGCAGGTGAGTCAACCTCTTTGTGGTGAGGCATGAGTCTAGTGTCCTGTTCCATCTTTTGTTACTCCATGTCTGCATCCAACTGTTCAAGCACTTGTTCTATATCATGAGTAAAGTCTTTCCCCTACAATGGTTCACCCTATTCACCTGATGCCAGCTGTTCATATGAATCAACTACTTGTACGGGTGTTGCTTCATCAGTTTACACATGATGCACTCCCTGCTATATCTACTGTTGTTGTGCTTCCTTCTCCCATTGGTGCAGCTCTTGTTCTTTCCAGAGTTGCTCCCTCAACTCATGCAACTCCTTCTCTGCTTCTTCCATTTTCTTCTTATCCCTCTGCCTTCGCGCAATTCACTTGTTGTGATGCTGCCTCTTTGCCTGAATAGCCATAGTTACTTGTTCTACAAGTGGACCTACTCGAAACTTGTAGCTTTGCTCCTCCTCCATGCAGTTAACAATCTTCCTCTTCCCTTTGTCGCGCACAGGTATGTTGGGCCCCACTGCCTCTACTACTGCTACTACTTCTTCTACTATTGGTGATCTTCGTGATGCTGCTTCATGCTGCTTTGCTAACCACTCTACAGTGAAGCCGACCTATTCATTGGGTCCAGAGGAATTGTAGCAATACCTCCATGAGTCTTCCTCGGCCCAATGAAATTCCCCATGGATCTAGTTGAACTAAACTCTCATGCAGTGATCCTTCACAATGCAATGTGGGTCATATGGGTTGAATCTTCAGAGGTCAAATGGGTACTTATTCATATGTTCTGCTTCGACATCTACTTTCTTGATACTCCGATCTCATATAACCCAATCTGCAATGGAAGAGTGGGCCAAGGTGCCTTCTTCTTCCATTGCAGTCTAGTTGTCAATCCTGCTGAGATGTGATACGCTACTTCCTGCATGACAAGTACGTCCAAGGAAAACTTTGGCAGAACATGTAGAGGCTTCTCTGCATAGAACATTCAGATGAAAGTGCCGAACGATGAGGCATACCAATCTGCAATGCCTTCCAATGCCTCCATTGCTTCCTTTGACATGCAGGGTGGATCCTATTCGAATATCATCCTGTATACTGGGGTGACAAAATGGTCAGATAGCCGTATGATAACTCCCCTAAAGCTACATTCAGACAACTTGAAATATGTGTTCACAACAGTCTCTATCAGTGACCATGCCCACTCCAAACCCGAGAACTCATGTCGGGCACAGACTGCATCTAGGCTGTAGTTGGACATGTAAATCTCTACCTGCATGCCCTCGGGTGACTGTCGAGCCTGTGACTTGTTCCTTTAGCTAATGAGCCAGTATGCCAGACTGGCTACATGGTCTTCCTTCTCTAGCCATTTGGTCCAATGCGATCACCCAACTCTGAGGAAAGGTTTCAGTGCTCACTTGGCCACTCAATCGACATGAGAATATGACCAAGTATTGGTACACCTTCCTCAATATCTTTGTCTTGTAGATCTGATTGGGTGTCATCCTGAAATGAGCTAGCTCCTTTACCCAATCCTTTAGAATGTCTCTAGAGTTACCTTTGCTGCTAGGCAACCTACATGGAGGACTCATGACAGTAACGGGCTTTAACATCTGATACATCTCATCATAATCTCGTGCCCAGAAGATTTCAAGCTTCATCCCACTAACATTGTTCAAGGTCATCGTCTCGGGGTCAGTGTGAGAAACGATCCAGTGAATCATGTTCGCGCATGTGAACGTGGGGTATCTGCATGCAATCTGGTACAAACCAGACTTGTGAATGTTCACGTACACTTGACGGGCTTCAAGGTCTTCCCCAAAAGTGCCTGCAAATATTTCATTAACCTCTTGCCACTTCAGTTTGATATCCTTGTCTAGATACAACTTCGTATCTTCATAGATCGGTAGACTAGAGAACACTTGCTCAACTGCTGCTCCAGTTGCAACTCGATTAGTGTCTTGTGATCCTATTCTCTTGGAAGACATTGAGATAGATGAACACCTGAAAGATCTGGAAACAAGAAACATGCATGGAAAGAAATATGTCAGTGGAAACAAAGCAAATCTGAGGAAGGACACAACACATACTTGGGAAACTGATGAGAAAGGTTGCACAAATTTTACTGGGAGGTTGGGTAATTGGTTGCTAGAATTGTGCAAAAGGCAGTCTGGGTTGTCTGGGGGGCAGGACTGGCTACTGGATCTATGAAATGCGCAATCTAGTCAGGCAACCGGCTAATAGGATTGTGCAATGCGCAATTCCAGTTGGGAAGGACTCCTGGCCCAGGGACAAATTTTCACAATTTCTTGGGCCAAGCAGCCACTGTCCTCTAGAAATGCACAAAACAACCCTTGAGGCTAGTGCTAGGAAGGAATGCGCATTTCTGGAGAGGAAGGTGAGTCTTCCTTCCCCAGATTATGCAATTCAGCCTTGGTGAAAGCAGAGTCCATGCCAAGGTAGGCCCGACTCGCCGATGGGCAACTGAAAGTAATTAAGATAGTGAATGCATGGTGACACTAAGTGATAGCAGAAGTGATTGACAGTGTATGAAAAAACATGAATGGAAGATTTAGCAAACAAATCTACATGCATGTGGGTGAGGCAATTCGCTAGTTGGGCGAACGTCTGTGCAAAACAGTTTCATGCATGCGACAGCAGTGAGATAGTAACGAAAACTAAAACAGTGCTAGGACAAGCTAGTATACATGTAAACGAGAGAAAGTGTTCAAAGAAATCAAGAAAATAGCACTCACACAAGTCAACACACAAAAAGCGATATAAATGTTGAAAAAGACAAGTTGAGGCCACTTACCTGTGAATAGTTGAGCCGTATGTGTCAAAGAGTCTTGGATGTGTTGTGAGATGTCAGAGCTCCAAGATCAATGTGAATGAATGAGATCTGATGCATCGAATCAATAAGTTTTATCTCATGACGTGCATGCCACAAATCTAGGAAAAAGTGACACTTGGAGGGAAACTTCTAAAACCACTTTGCATGTAATCCCCAGTTGTAAAAATAGCTTCCTAAATCATGGGATGCATTTTTCATGTTGTCTCTTGCTATTTCGGGAAGAGCAAGTCATGCATGCATGCAAGTCAATTTTCCTCGGCCCCTGGTGGAACTGGTCAACGGACTGTTCATGCATGCAGTTTCTCAACTTCTTGGGAAAAATGTGCATTACTAGCTGGGAGTTGGGCTAACTTCTCGGGAGGATTGTGCAATTTCTAGGTAGAGCAGCTTACTGCTGCCCAAATTTGCGCAAATCCTAGGATGAGTAGTCCTGCTGGGGAAATTTACACAATCCTACTAAGAGTGTTGGCTGGTAGGATTGTGCAATGTTAGAGCCCAGCAGGCTTCCAGAGAGGATTGCACAATTTTTGGAGGGAAGGCTCGCTGCCCTCCAGAAATGCGCAATTTTCTAGTGGAAGTTTCTCAGCTTGCAGCTGGACCAAGTCTAGGTGAACAGCATGTGAGGGGGATAGGTCGACTGTGATCAATAGGTTTCCTTTATGCGAGGAAAGCACTGAAGCTTGAGTACTTGACGAAACAAGACAAAGTGCTGTGAAAGGTTGGTAGGGAGGCTCCAAAATAGGCTAAGGAAAAAATTTTGAAGGGTGGTTGTAGCCGCTACAACAGTATGACATGGACTTTATGAACAAATGGATTGATTTGTATGATAAAAAGAGAGAAGAAGTGTTAGAAGCAAGGAGACAATTTAAGAGATCGAACCCAAGGAATACCCCATTTCCTATTGATCTGCAAGGGGAATGGGCCAAAGATTGCACACTAGAATGGGTTACTGAACAAATTCAAAATCAAATAGAAGATGTAGGTATAGATTCAAACATAACAAAAGATGAAATCAACATGTCTAGAGGATGTGAAATAAAGGTACAGTTGGAATTTTACATAATGTTGTTTCCTTACAGTTTTGACACTATTAACTATTTTAATATTCATCATTATATTTGTTTTAACCAAAATAAATGGTCTTTCACAAGTAAGGAAATATCTAGCAATGTGGGCATATGGTCGACATTATCATGTAGAATGTGTAGATGTAAAGAGACAATCCTTCGATTGTGGCATCATGGTTGAATTCAAGCAATCCAGTCAATCAAGCTCAAAAGATAAGAATATTATTGAAGGGAATCTACAATATGTTGGGAAAATACAAGAAATTATTGAGTTGGATTACTACTCTTTTAAATGTTGTATTTTTAAATGCATATGGTATGAAGCATTTGAGAGGAAATAAAGACATGATACCCATAGTGGATTTTCTTCTATAGATTCCTCAAAGTGCCTACCGAAGGATAAGGAGCCTTATGCTCTACCAATTCATTGTGAGCAGGCATTTATTTAACTCAATGAATTAGAAGTGGTAGTGCTAAATAATCTATTAAAACAATGTTTATTGTGAATATATATACATGTGTTTATTAATCAATAAAATTGTTATAATGTATGTCTAATATATGTATGTACTTGTTCATGTGAAAGTATCTTTCTATGAATATATTGTATACCCGAAATGGATATTTGTCATACATTATGATCCAAGATTAAGGCATGTATTTAATGATGCATTAGTGGATACTGAGCAAAATTATGGCCAACAATATGAGAGAGATGGATTAGAGAACATCGAAGAAATTGACATCCATGATGATGTTGAAGATGCTTATGTTCAGGCACAAGAAGACAACATTAATATAGCGTTACATGATGTTACAAAAGACAACAATATGGGTCATGGTATAGAAAATGATGATCCAAATACATATGGTAATAATATTGATGGTCTACACTCGGATTTCAATGATGATGAAGATGATGCAAGCCAATACGAGGATGATGATAATATTAACTACTTGAAAGATCATATGGACATTGACAATGATACATTGGATGACATTGTTGTAGACAATGGTGTTAATAACCAAGACTTCTAAATTTTCAAAATTAATTGTAATTCATGTTTAAAAAATGATGATTCTTATAGCCTAAAATTTGAAATGCTTCATCATTATTTGTGTCAATACAAATTACCTATTGCAATATCATTAAAGTGTACAAAATATATTATGAATTGTTCGTATAAAAATTTATGATTACTTGAATTCCTCTTCCATTCATTTTGTATCAACATATGTTCATCAAGGCATAAAAGTTAATAAAATATTAATGTATGTATCTCACAATGATTTGAATAAGCAACTTTGTTAACTTCATTATTTTTATATTGCTTGCATTTTAATGTTGGTTGAACTGCTCTTATATTTAATTATCAATCCAGGTAGGATTTAATTTTTACAATACTATCATGCAAATTCTATGCTAAGGCAAATAATGACTAGTATAAAATAATCTCAACCCAAATTCATTGCACACACACTCTCAGTAATCAACAAAGTTGTTACACACTCCATACAGATTCAATGTGAAGAAATGTTGCAGAATAATCTACTCTATCATTCAACCACTCTCACAACACTCCTGAAAATCATCACTCAATCAATTTGGACACATAAAAGGAAGTTCAATCCAAATTGTAACAACAAAGCAAATGATTCATTGCCACACTAAACAGAGGGACCAGTCTAGGGCTTAAGCTGTCACACCATCCAAATCTTACTGCAATTAATTAAATTACACACAAAATTAAATATAACAACAACAGTAACAACAATCACATAAATGAGAAATATTTATGCAATCTGTCATTCAACCACTCTCATAACACTCCTAAAAACCATCACTAATTCAATTTTCACATACAAAATGAACTGCAATCCAAACTGTAACAACAAAGAAAATAATTCACTGCCACACTAAACTAAGGGAATGGTCCAGGAATTAAGTTGTCACACCATCCATAGCTTATTGAAATTAATTAAATTACATACAAAATTAACTGTAACAGCATCAGTAATAATAATCCGAATTCGATCGATTAAGTAGATATCAAGTTCGTTGTGAAATATGGATTCAATTGTAACACCCTCCACACACATCTACCCAAGTAACCAGCCAACCGGGGTAAACATGCGACGAGAGTCTAATATGATTGGATTCAACCTCCTATGTGACCTTAAGGAAGTAGAATCGACATAACACATCAACCAACCTATCCACATTAGCAATAGAACCCTCATGAGACATGTCATCCACTCAAACATCTTGTCCCTGGGTCCCACTGATGTTCTGGACATCTTAGGCCTCAGTCGCTCTCATGTTATAGGCAAGAGAGCATCCAAAAACCCAAAGTCGCTCTCACAGGCTTGCCTGCCAGTGACCAAAGACTAAATTTGTCAGTGTTATGCCAGTGACCCCGAGATTTGAGCCACTTTTTTAGGCCCAAAGCCCAAGTCACTACCCAGAATGGAATGATAACTCAGGAACAATAAAAGAACAAGGAAACAATGATGAAAAATAAATAAGTTGAACAAGGCCTTAATCAAACTCCTACTATTCATGCGAGGGATTTCGTCAAACATATCATCAACATGTAACCTACAAGTGTAAAAAAAAATCAAGTGTAGGGATCTCATACTTATCTGAGAATCAGTTGAACCATTGTTCCCTAGTGTCATTTTTTGCATTATCATCTATTAGGCCATAGATACATAATCCATTCATTTACAAGTCAAAACATGTTGAGATCCATACATAGCTACTGTCATAAAACACTCATATAACCAGCATAATAACAACATAAATACTCATGAAAGTACAGCCATATAAACCACATATAATCCATCAAAATACTCTTAGAAATACAAGGAGAAATAACCTTTCATTAACGATGCAATAATCCAACCGGAGATGGGACTACCATGTTCCACCCAACCATATATTGGTTGAGCAAAGTCTATCTTTAGCCAATCACTCTTGTGCCATATTCCAAGCATAAATGTGGGACTCATATAACACACCGACAAGCATGGATGCCATCGGAGTTATGATCCTCCTACACCGAGAGGAATTTGAGTGCCTCAAGATCTCTCAGGCTTTACCATAATCCATAGTTTGATCCAGGGATCACTAGGCCCTACACCAAGAAACACTCTCCAGGCATTACCATACATCCCATTTTGGGACTATAAGCCCAATGAAGAGAAATCCACCTCTTGGATTTTCTGTATATCTCGCCATTCACCGGAAAGGATTCCTAGACCAACCAAGGCACACAATCTGGCTTTACAGCAAACCATAGTCTGGTTCAGGGTTACTAGGCCATTGGCTTTATCATGTTCCACAGTCCGACTCAGGGACCAGTAGGCCATGTGTCTTTTAGTTTGGAGATCCACCCCACTTAGCTTTGAATCCATATGGCCATCCCACATTAACCAAATATGATAAACCCATCTCATCAAATCTATTAGGAAATGGAAAGGCTAGGCTGAGGAACAGTCTCACACCTGCAATGAAGCCTATTGTAGTTGCTTGATTTTTCCTTTCCCTACTTGATATTTACTTCCTCTTTCCTTCTTTTCCTTTCTTGCTCCAATGCCAAAATTCTCCAAGAAACTCTAAGTGTCCAAGAGTGAGAGAGAGAGAGAGAATAATGAGAGAGCTCCAAAACTCAACTGAAAAAAGGTTACCAACTAATCCTCATAATCCTTTTTATGAATGAGGCCTCTATTTTCTTCATTTTCCATTATTTTCCTTCAATTTCCTCCTCACATGCAACTTGTGACCTTTCACCTCCCTTTTCTCCTAATTTCCATTATTTTCATAAATAAATGTGCCAAAAATGCCATTTTTCCTTTCCAAAGCCTTAGCCATTTCCTTTGCCAATTTCCTTAGCCATAAACAACCAAATGAACACCTCCTCAAATGTCTTGCACAACATTCATCTTGGAATAAGTTTCCCATCAATCGTGGTTATTATTTTTAACTTTTATTACATGGAATTTCCACCAGGGTTGTTACAGAACCCTCCTCCTTGGTGGACACCATCATCGGTGTTCAATTACACATATACTTCAACAAACCGCTAGAAAGAATACATACTAATCATAGATATTTATGACATAGCTCGATGCAGTATTTACAATGATCATTCTGTTGAGTGCAAACCCACACGACATCATGATAACATAACCAAATGATAGCATCGTAACATGACAACATAATCATAATGACATGACACCCATATCTCGTAGTGGAGCTTTATAACATAGCTCATGGCGATATTTACATCCATATACATTTGTACATATAGCAATATCACCAAAACATATACCAATACATCATATCAAAACATATACCAAATCACCATATCAAAGCCTATAACAAAACACCATATCAAAGCATATACCAAAGCACCATCTCAAAATCGCTTTGCCTCAATCGCAAACAAGGAAGGATACATAGCCTACATTTGATCCGCCATCTCCCATGTAGCTTCATCGGGCCCAAAGTGCTTCCACTACACTTTAACTTGCTCGATTTCTTGGTTCTAGAGCATGATCACCTTCTTCTACAATATACACTGAGGCTCCAACTAGAATTCTCGATCTGGTTCCACCTACAATACAGGCCAATCGATCACATGATCAACATCTTTAATATACTTCTTACATAATGACTCATGGAAAACATCATGGACTTTCACTGTCGAATTTAGTGAAAGTCGATAGGCTACTAGCCTAATCCTCTCAATGATATTGAAGGGTCCAAAAATCGTGGTGCCAGTTTGGCACAAGATCGAATCTGCAAGGAGCTCTTCTTCGGTTTGATGTGCAAGTACGCCTATTCCCCAACCTAGAATTCCTTGAAAAACATGTTCCGATATGCATATCTCTTCTACCCATCATGTGATACCTTTAGATTCCTCTTTATAACCTGCATTTCCTATTCCATGTCTGCTAACATGTCTGGTCCAATCAACACCTTGTTAACTAGATCACTCCAACTGATGGGAGTGCTACAACTCTGTTCATACAATGCCTCAAAATGACTCATCCTCAATGATTCCTGATACCCATTTTTGTATGGAAAATCAACCAAGGGGAGATACTCTTCCCACTTCTGCTAGTGATGCATCACACACATCCTCAACATGTCCTCCAATATCCTATTGACCTTCTCCGTTGATCCATCTGTCTATCGATGATAAGTTGTGTTGAAGGCCCACTCTATGCCCAAACCTGCAAACAAATCCTTCCAAAACTTGGAAGTGAACTTCGCATCCCTGTCCGACACAATCTTCTTTGGAACACCATGCAATCTGACCACATCGCGGATGAATACCTATGCTACATCGTTGGCTGAGAATGTAGACTTCACCGGAATGAAATGTGCAACCTTTGTGAACCTTTCCACAACAACCATGATGGAATCATGTTGTCTGACTGTATTCGGCAACCCTATGATGAAGTTCATGGAAATGCCCTCTCATTGCCACTCTGGAATTGCGATCGTTTGTCGCAGTCCACCTGGATGTTTGCACTTTGCCTTCACTCACTGAAAATCAAAACACCTAGCCACAAACTATGCTACATCCCTCTTTAGATTCAAACAATAATAACATTTCTTCACTGCAGTCAATGTCTTTTGATAACCCGAGTGACATGAATAAGGTTTCACATGAAACTCTCTCAAGATCACCTTCTTGAGCTCGTTGCTATCTAACACATATATCTTATCTTGGAATCTAACGAATCCATCCATTGTAATATAATAATAAATACCCTGTGCACATGCACCTGTACCTATACATGTACCTGTGCCTATAATATCACATGTACATGTACAAACACCCTACTGCAAATTGTGAACAATCTCCATATACCAGAGATCTTGCTGACCTACTTGCAAGATCCTATCTTGTAAGTTTGTCCCATAGAAGCTCATAATTTCCAAGTGATTTACCTATACCCGTCTACTGAGAGCATCTTCCACCATGTTCTCCCTTCCTTTGATGTACCTGATCTCGAAGTCAAACTCATTGATCATGGCCAACCATCTAGCCTACCTAGAATTCAAATTCGGTTGGTCAAACAAATATCTCAACCCAATATGATCACTCATAAGTACAAAACTCCTACCAAGAAGATAGTGTATCCACATATTCAATGCATGTATGATCATTGCTAACTCTAGATAATGTGTCAGATAGTTCTGATCATGCTTGTTTAGTTTTTGGGGCTCATAGCATACCACTTGTCCATCCTGCATAAGGGATCGACCAAGTCCTCTCTTGCAAGCATCTGTACATACTACAAACTCCTTTCCCGGATCTGCAATCTGTAGCACTGGTGCATGTGTCAACAACTGCTTAAGCTGCTCAAAGCTAGCCTCACACCCTTATGTCCATTCGAACTTCTTACCTTTTCTCTGCAATGATGTAATAGGATAATAAATCTGCGAGAATTTCCTAATGAACCTCCGATAATAGCCTACCAGACCCATGAAATATCTCACCTCATACACACTCTTAGGAGCTACCCATTCCATGATGGATCTTATCTTTTCTGGATCTACTTGCAATGCCCTCCTTGGAGACAACATGCCCCAAGTAGTGTACCTCAATCTAAAATAAATTTCACTTGTTGATCTTGCATACAATTGATGCTCTCTCAACAACCTCAACATTGATGTTAAATGCTCGGCATTCTCTTCCTCATTTTTAGAATATACCAATATATCATCAATGAACACAAAAACAAACTTATCCAAATACAAATGCAACACACTATTCATCAAGAACATAAATATAGTTGGAGAATTAGTGAAGCCACAAACTCATAATTCCCATACCTAGTCCAGAAAGCGGCCTTGTAAATGTCCTCCTCTTTGATGGGTACCTGATGGTATCCAGATCTCAGATCAATCTTTGAGAACACTGTTGCTCCCTTCAGCGAATCGAACGAGTCATCAATCCTTGGTAATGGATATATGTTCTTGATAGTCATTACATTTTATGCATAATCTGAGATTCCATCTTTCTTCTTCACGAACAATATTGGTGCACCCCAAGGTGATACATTTGGCCTAATGTATCCCTTGTCCAACATTTCCTTCAATTGCAATTTTAACTCATCCAACTCAGGTTTGCTCATCATGTAAGGTGATTTTGATGTTGGAGATGCCCCTGGCACTAATTCAATAAAAAAGGCTACCTCCCTGTGAGGTGGAAACTCCGTAATGTCCTTAGGAAATACATCCTAAAATTGCCACAAATTTTTTTACCTACTCAACATAGCTACATCCTCAAATTCCTTACCCTTATCACTAGAAATGTGTAATGCAAATAACACACACCCTTTCCTACGGCTACGCTTTTCTTGCATAGTTGTCACCATCCTAGCTGATGTGGCTTTCTTCTTGCCCTGCAAGACTCTTGGTTCCCCATTTTCATCAACACATTCAATGGCTTTGTCATAACATTCTACCTTGGTTCTATGAATATAAAACCAATCCATGCCCAACAACATATTGTATGAGCCCAACGGTAGTACATTTATATGTGTTGCAATAGGCATACCATTCAAATCAAATGCACAATCCCTTACCCAATGATGCACTCACCTTTTGGTACCTGTAGCCAACTGCACTAACCAAGACTTTGCATGCAATTCTTACTTAAACCACACTTATCCACCAAGTCAGGACTAACATAGATATAATTAGATCCAGAGTCAATCAAAATAGAAATAACTTGATCACAAAGCTTACCATCCATCTCAATGATAGATGCTTGGTGTTCTTTCTATCCATTGTCCACTACCGCATAAATACGAGGAATGCTTTGCCCAACATCCCCAACGGTCTGTGCCTCATGTGCATTGTATATCATAGGCCTACCACCCTGATGTTGCGAAAAATCTCTCCTAAGGTGTTCCTCTCTATATGTCCAACACTCCAACCGACCAGTGCCCTCACCTCTATGTTGTTGTTGCGACCCATGTCCCTGTATAGCTGCATTGAAATTATTTTTCAATGCCATGTTTTCTTTCCCATCTGCATTCTGAGACCTTTTTCTCTTAGGCTACCATTTACCTTTACCTTTGTCCTTCCCTTTCCATCCTTGCTGAGATTCATTCTTATGCTTTGATTGTTCATAGAAATTCTTTAATTTCCCAATGACTTCCTTAAGTGATTAAGGCTCATCATACTCAATCCGATCTCTAAATGCTAATGGAAAACCACTAACAAATATTTGAACTTTATCCTTCTCATCAGTAAGATATGGTACATACCTCAATATCTCCAAAAACTTGGTCGTGTACTCTTCATCTATCATTGATCCCATATTTAGCTCATAGAATTCTTTGGCCTTACTGTCGTAGTACCTCTCTGACAAGTAATTCTTCCTGAAAAGCCTCTTGAACTCCTACCAACTCAAGTCATCTTTCTTGATGTCTCTGACTCGCTTAACATCTTCCCACCAGATGTTTTCTTTACCTTTTAAACCGGCGATAGTTATTTTGACCTTCATGTTATATTTGTACTCTTGCAACTCAAAGAATTTGTTCATCCCAAGTATCCAAGCCTCTGCATCTTTTGGCTTCTTCACATCTCCATCAAAAGTAGGTGGTTTTGCTTTCTTGAATTCATCCAGAAAGTATCCCCTATCACTCCTCCTGTAAGGATGATAACAATGACGATCATGATTTATATCAAAACCATAACTAGAATAGTACCTTTACTCATCGCCCCTCCTATCTGGAGTGTCCAACAACCTGCCATCTCTCACTGTATCAAATCTATCTAACATGTGTCTACCAGGAGACCTACTGCCATATACCCAATTATTTCTATCCTCATGTCTGTGACTGATCCAAAATGGCCCTTGTGGCTGCAATTTTGACAAACTCTAAAGAATTATTCCATTAACCTCTGCTTGTTTCTTTTGTGCCTATATGATCAGGTCATTATCTACCTTACAACTCCTTATCTCTTCCTTCAATATTCTCAGTGTATCTACCAAATCAAAAGAGTGCCCCACACCATGTTGCTCATCTGATGCATAGGGAGATTCTATGTAGTCTATCACCTTGCTATCCATTTGATCTATTTCCTGCAATGCATAATATGTTAGATAAACCAAATCACAATAAATCAACGTATCATAGTATAATTTGGGGAGGTTACCTTGTCTGCAAGATCAATAGATCAGCATGGTACATGTATAATATAATCATAACATCATATATACATATAAAAATTAAGTGCATCAACTCATAAGCATCATTCTAGATAGGGTCTAGTCATCAATGCAAGGCCATATCAACAATGCATGTTGCGACCTCATGCATGACAAAAACCATTACTCCATTATACACATTGCCATATGCAACCATCAACATGCATAAGAAATCCAAATCAACTACAGATATGCATAGATGCATGTAGTCGAGCATAAGCGATCAACTCTTCTAATCAACCTACGAGACTGATACTGTAATAAAACCTACAATAATGTAGCCTAACATAGAAGGATGTAAGTAGGCAACATAAAATTAACATGTAAGTGACATGTAACAATATGTAACTAGTCATATACTCATGACGATGCATTCCACAAACTCAACATCAAATTATCCATGACAACCTTACTTCAACCATAATCAATCATCAATCAAATGTAACAAGCACATGGAATGCAAGTGTAAGAGACACACATGTAACTGACATGCATGCATGACCAACACACATCACCCATCCAGTCCGAGGGGTGAACCATGCTCTGATACCACTCTGTAACACCCTCCTCACACATCTACCCAAGTAACCAGCCAATCGGGGTAAACATGCGACGAGATGCTACTATGATTGGATTCAACCTCCTATGTGACCTTAAGGAAGTGGAATCGATGGAACACATCAACCAACCTATCCACATTAGCAACAGAACCCTTAGGAGACATGTCAACCACTCAGAAATCCTGTCCCTGGGTCCCACTGATGTTCTAGACATCTTAGGCCTTAGTCGCTCTCATGCTATAGGCAAGAGAGCGGCTAGAAATCCATATTTATTATCACAAGCTTTCCTGCCAACAACCAGAGACTAAATTTGTCAGTACTATTCTAGGGACCCCAGGATTTGAGCCATTTTTTCGGGCCTAGGGCCCAGGTCACCACCTAGAATGGAATGATAACCTAGGAACAGTAAAATAATAGGGAAACAATGATACAAAATAAATAAGTTGAACAAGACCTTAATCATACCCCTACTAGTCGTTCCAGGCATTTTGTCAAACATATCATCAACATGTAACCTATAGGTGTAAACAACAGAATTAAGCGTAGGGATCTCATACTTATCTGAGAATCGCTATGCACCATTGTTTCCTCATGTCATTTGATTCATTATCATCTATTAGGCCATAGATACATTATCCTTTTATTTACAAGTAAAAACATGCTGAGAGCCATACATAGCTACTGTCATAAAACACTCATATAACCAACATAATAATAATAGAAATACTCATGAAATTACATCCATATAAACCACATATAATCCATCAAAATACTCTTAGAAATACAAGGATAAATAACCTTTCATTAATGATGCAATAAGCCAACCAAAGATGGGACTACCACATTCCACCCGACCATAGATTGGTTGAGCCAAGTCTCTCTTCAACCAATTACCCACGTGCTATATTCCAAGCATGAATGTGGGACTCATAGAACACACCAAAAAACATCAACAAGCAAGGATTCCACCGAGTTCTCCACCTACACCGTGAGAAATTTGAGTGCCTCTTAGTCTCTCAGGCTTTACCATAATCCACAATCTGATATAGGGATCACTAGGCCCTACACTGAAACACACTCTCCAGGCTTTGGCGTACATCCCATCCCTAGGATTATTAGGCCCAATAGAGAGAAATTCACCTCTTGGATTTTCTGTATATCTCGTCATTGACTGGCAAGGATTCCTAGGCCTGCAAAGGCACACAATACGGCTTTACCGCAACCTATAGTCTGGTTCATGGGTTACTAGGCTAGTGGATTTACTGTGATCCGCAGTCTGGTTCAGGGGCCACTAGTCCACGTAGTTTCCAGTTTGGAGATCCACCCCACTCAACTTTGAATCCATCATTTTATCCCACATTAACCGAATATGAGAAAACCATCTCATCAAATCTATCAAGAAATGGAAAGGTTAGGCTGAAGAACACTATCACACCTACAATGAAGCCTGTTGTAGCTTCTTGATCCTACTTTTCCCTACTTGATCTTTGCTTCCTCTTGCCTTATTTTCCTTTATTTCTCCAATGCCCAAGTGCTCCAAGAAACTCTATGTGTGAGAGATTGAGAGAGAGAGAGAGAGAGAGAGAATAATGAGAGAGCTCCAAAACTCAACCGAAAAAAGTTTACCAACTGATCCTCAGAAGCCTTTTTATGAATGAGGCCTCTATTTTCTTCATTTTCCATTATTTTTCTTCAATTTCCTCCTTACATGCAACTTGTGACCTTTCACCTCCCTTTTCTCCTAATTTCCATTATTTTCATAAATATAAGTGCCAAAAATGCCATTTTTCCTTTCCAAAGCCTTAGCCATTTCCTTTTCCAATTTCATTAGCCATAAACAACCAAAGGAACACCCCCTAGGATGTATTTCCCAACATTCATCTTGGAATAAGTTTCCCATCAACCGTGGTTATTATTTTTAACTTTTATTACATGGAATTTTCACCAGAGTTGTTACGATTAAGAATATCTCTAGTTTGTTGTGAAATTTGGATTTGATAGATTAAGCAGATCTCTAATTCATTGTGAAATCTGGATTTGATTGATTAAACAAATCTCTAGTTCGCTTTGAAATCTAGATTTGATCAATTAAGCAAACCTCTAAGTTGTTGTGAAATCTGGATTTGATCAATTTAGAAGATCTCTAGTCACCGTGAAATCTAGATTCGATCGATTAAGAAAATCTCAAGTTCATTGTGAAATCCGGATTCGATCAATTAAAAATATCTCTAGTTCGTTGTGAAATCCGGATTTGATCTATTAAGAAGATCTCTAGTTCGTAGTGAAATCTAGATTCGATCAATTAAGCATATCTTTAGTTCGCTGTGAAATCCAGATTCGATCGGTTAAGCATATCTCTAGTTCGCTATGAAATCCGAATTCAATTGATTAAGCAGATCTCTAGTTCACTGTGAAATACGGATTCGATCGACTAAGCATATCTCTAGTTTGTTGTGAAATCTGGATTCGATCGATTAAGCAGATCTCTAGTTCGTTGTGAAATCCATATTTGATAGATTAAGTAGATCTCTATTTTGCTTTGAAATTTGTATTCAATCGATTAACAAAATCTCTAGTTTTCTATGAAATATGGATTCGATCGATTAAGAATATATCTAGTTCGCTGTGAAATCTGGATTTGATCAATTAAGAAGATCTCTAATTCGCTGTGAAATCTGGATTTGATCAATTAAGAAAATCTCTAGTTCACTATGAAATTTGGATTCGATTGATTAAACAGATCTCTAGTTCATTGTAAAATCTAGATTTGATTGATTAAGCAGATCTCTAGTTTGTTGTGAAACCCGGATTCAATCGATTAAGCAGATCTCTAGTTCGTTGTGAAATATGGATTCGATCTATTAATCAAATTTCTAGTTCGTTGTGAAATCTAGATTCGATCAATTAAGAATATCTCTAATTCGTTGTGAAGTCTGGATTCTATCGATTAAGAAAATCTCTAGTTCACTGTGAAATCTGGATTCGATCAAATAAGAAAATCTCTAGTTCGCTGTGAAATATGGATTCCATTGATTAAGAAAATCCCTAGTTTGATGTGAAATTTGGATTCTATCGATTAAGCATATCTCTAGTTCGTTGTGAAATCTGGATTCGATTGATTAAGCATATCTCTAGTTTGTTGTGAAATCTGGATTCAATCGATTAAGCAGATCTCTAGTTCGTTGTGAAATCCGGAGAATTCGTTTCTCTAAATCATCTGCCATCATTGGCATACAAGAAACATCTGGAACTTTCTCAGAGAATTCTCCATGACCTATGGAGGACTATTGACATTTCTGTAACACTTAAATCTGAGAATGAAATCTAGATAGTAAGAGATAAGAAGGATAAGAAAACAAAAAAAAAAAAAAAAAAATATATATATATATATATGAAAGGGCACCTATGGAATATTCATATCAGCACGCAAATAAACATCGCATTCTCTAATACGGTAATAAACTCTACAAATATGATTGAAAGAAGCAAGAATAACTACCTATTCATTGATGGTAATTAACATCTCTAGCGTCAATACCATCTTCATTTTCTCCGCCAAGAACGTTGATAGCAAGCTCTAAAACATAAACGTCGATAGGAGACCTTGAATGGGAACAAAATATGTTGGCTCGGGAATTATAATAAATGTGTATCAACAGTCTAATGCAGATTCTCAGAAATTTAACAACATCTCAGCATCTAGCTCGATTGGAAATCCATTAAATGACCAAGGAAACCAGTGATCATTTAGTGGGGAATATTACTCTATTACTAGTGTTTCCAACACCCATATATCCAGCGAAAACCTAGATAATGAGCTCCAAAATGTTATAAAAGAGACGATGTGAAGACTACGCACATCTTTGCAAATAACATAGGAATAAAATAGGTGGTTATCATAGCTACTAGGAAATCGAACAATGTATCTAGAAACTTGGTTATAAACTCTGTTAGAGAACCAAGAAGCGACCATGTAAGCCTGGAGTTAGTCGATGGGGAGAATGAATCTTTCAACATTGTTTTTGGCACCCATATCTCCAACGAAATCTTAGATAATGAGATCCTTAAATATTTAGAAGATGACGTTGTGAAAGTTACTCACATCAGAAGAAAGGCGGTTAACATTTATTCTTATGAGTTGAGTAAGGATGAATTAGAGGTCTTAGATAAGGGTCTAAGATTTTCTCTAATCCAAACAGATTCTGATTGAAGAAATTATCTACAACCTGGAAGAGGGGATAAGAGGTCTAAGGAATGAAGATAAGGAACAAATTAGACAAGATTGTGCAGCCATCTTAAGAAATGATAAGCCCCCAAAGAGAAATTTGAAATGTGGACAGCTAATTTCCCTTAGAAGCCTAAGAAGCAATGATAACTTTGGCATCTTGAAAGCAAAGGGGGGAGGGAACTATAGTAATGGACAAGGATTAATATGCCACCAAAATGAGGGACCACTTGTATAATAGTGGCAACTACAAGAAGCTCAAAGAAAACCCATTTCTAAGATTACCAAGGTGTTTAGAAAACCCATCAAGGATACTAACCTTGACGATAAAATAAAAAAGTTCCTTTCTCCAGAGAGATATTTACCCCTAGTATTTATGGAGCCCCCAAAATTCATAAAGTAGGTTCCCCCCTCAGACCCATTTTGAACACTATTGGGGAACCCACATACAAGTTAGCCAAATATGTTGCAAGCACTTTGGCTTCGCTGATTGGAAAAACAAATTCATACATTAAGGATTCTAATCATTATGTGGATCTTATAATGAAAGAGAAGTTGGATCCTATGGACAAGATTGTAAGTTTTGATGTTGTTCAAATCTTCACAAATATTTCATTAGATGAAGCTACCCAAGTGATAAAAGAGGTCACTAACCCCCATACTTTCCAAGGCGAATTCTTTGAGCAAACATCTGGGGTGGATATGGTATCCCCACTTTCCCCTATAGTAGCCAATATTTTTATGGAAAATTTTGAAAAGAAATCCTTGGAAACCTACCCTCTAAAACCTAAATTCTGGATTAGGTTTGCTAATGACACCAGTGTAAATTGGCCACATGGGAATGAGGAGTTAAGAAAATTTCTAGACCACCTTAACAACTTCTCTGAACACATCAAGTTTACTATGGAGGTTGAAGAAAATAATTGCATCCCATTTCTTTACATTATCCTCCTTAGGAATGAAGATGGATCAATAGGACAAAAGGTGTTCAGGAAGAAATCACACGCAGATAGCTACCTTCATGCAGAATCACACCATCATCTAGCACAAAAGATGGGTCTCATAAAAACCCTCTTCACTAGAGTATTGAGAATATTAGACAAGGAACATGTTGAAGAGGAGATAAAGTATCTGAAGAAAGTATTTGCTAGCATTGGATATAAAAATAAAGACATCATAAAAACCATCAATAGAGCCAAAATGAGATATGGATCTAGACCCTCTTCATCAACCTCACAACCTTCTAATAATAAAGCCTATCTACCATACATACAAGGTGTCAATGATAAGATTGTCAAGGTTCTCAAAAATAAAAAGGTTGATACCTCTTTCAAACCCATAACTACCATCATGAAAAAGATGAGATTTGTTAAAGGCAATATTTATCACCTCCAACACAAAGGTGTTTACAAGGTCTTGTGTTCATGTGGATAATGTTATATTGGAGAAACAGGAAGATCCTTCAAAATTACACTCAAGGAACAAGGCACTGACATAAGAATGATAGAACTAGATCTTATGCTCTTGCATATCACTCATCAAAGACATGTCACCATGTATTCCTTGAAGACATGAAAATAATTGCCAAAGAAAACATCAGTATAAGTGAAAGATCTGTGAAACTCTTAAAGTTATAAAGCATCCTTGCTATCTTAATAGAGATGGGTGTATGGAAGTAAGTAGGACATGGATCCCCTTTCTCACTCAAGTACCCTAGCATTACCAACTTAATTTAACCTCTCTCCCTTGTTCCCTTCTACACTTTAACCCTCAGATAACCTTACCTCTTCCCCTCTATGGCATATTCTTTCCCCTCCGATTTTTCTCACTTCATCCCCCTTCTCCTTTTTCTTCCATTCTATCCCTGACTTATAATCATATCATCTAACATAAAATAAAATAAAATAATTAACCCTAATCCCATTTTAATAATAAATTATTATATTAATAATAATAAAAATTAATACAAATAATTATAATTTTTATTATTAAATTTATTAATAATTATTATTATTATGAACATAAGATATTTAGAATAATAATTATTAACTTAGAATATTAATAATTTTTTTTTTTTTTTTTTGTAAATTTGACTACTGCTATTATATTATACAAAAATTGTTACAAAGGAGTACAACCGCCATGCTAAGATGGCCGCCACTGAACATTTGAGCGCGCTATGACTGAACATAAACCTGAAAACTGTGGAGCTAAGGAGCTGTCCACTGACTCTAGACCCGGACACATGACAAACTAGTTACACGCAGATTGCTTTCTGTCCTTGCCAAAACGACACGGAACTTCCCAACGATCCAAAGACAAGACACGTAACATACATTGAGCTATGCTACCCGCTCCCATTACAGACTCAGAGCTACCATTCATACCCGTCCCAAGACACTTGACCGACATTACATACGATGATAAGTATCGTGCAAAAACCATGGAGCCGCCATTCTGGAATTGAAAGCGCAGCCAAGCAGAGGACTTACTCATCCATGGAGGTGGACGGTTGTTCCTCCACCACTCGGCAGGCGTAGGGAACAGAGGCGCTCGTATCCGTGTGGGGAGGTTCATTGCGTGCAGGCTCACTTGTTCCAGCCGTTGCTCCCGCAGCCGCACCCGAGGCCTCCGCAGGTTGCAGTCGAGAGCTTTGAACAGGCGAGGGTGGTCGTGGCTCCGCTGGAGCTGCTGGTAGGTCGGTGTGCTCGCATTTCTCGAGCCGAACAGTAACATAAAAGGTGGCGTTATCCAGAACACAGGGGAACCGGAACCGCGTGGAAGGGTGAGAGCCGAGCGAGCACATCGCTGTGCCACCCCGCCCTCGTCCTCTGCCGCAGCCCCTCCAAGCACCTGGAGAGTTAATTTCTTCGGAAGGAGAACCGAGTGAGGCTGAGGACCGCGGAGGAGAAGCTCATCCACGAGCGCCACCTCTTGAGCCTCCCCGTCGGCAAGGTTGCCGCATTCGTTCTCGCGGCATTCTGGTATCGTGCTGCCTGGTGTACAAAGGAGCCTTTCGCCACACAAAAGCCGACCAGGTGAGGAAATATCAATTGAAATGACAGACAGGGAAAAACCAGAGCTTACCACCCCCGAATGCTGACCGAAGTGAACCAGGGCGACGCTGAGAGTATGGCACAGAGCCCAGAAACTTTGGAGCCAACGAGACCGCACAGGTGCCAAATTCTTTTGAAGCAGATAAACCAGAGAGCCAGAGCGAGCCAGGATGAAGACCAAGGCCTTCTGCACAGAGGGCCGAGGTCTAAAGCCTGGCACACTCGGCCAAAACAATCTCATCCACAAGCTGAGCAAGTTGCAGGCTAAACCCCGAGACCAGTTACAGACCATACCCACCATTACCACCCTTGCATAATGCATTGTCAAGCCGATGGAGCCGAATGAAATAGAATGTCGCGTGACCATTCTCCCATGCGGAGTAATGGCTACATTTAACTGAGCCGGAAGAAGGAGGCGGTTTCGAGACGCTTCCGTCTACACGTCTGGAGCGGGCTGCCACTTGCCTTTTAATGAGGCGGCCCGTTCATTTATGGGCAGACTAATCACCCGCAGCCGGGGGTAGAAGGTCCTGATTTGCCAGAGAAAGGCAATCCTGTTGAAGTTGAGTGTCCTTTGATTCATTGAGATGACCTGAGAAGGGTGAGCTATTCAGATTAACTCCTTGGTTGGCCAGGCGATCTGCTACCTTGTTGGCGGATCTCTTAACATGTTGGAAGATAATGCTATTGGGGCTCCTGAGCCTGTCCTCCAGTGCTTCAAGTCTGCTGAGCAATCTCCAACTGGAAGCTACTTTGGCAGCAGGTGATCCTGCCTGAATTCGAATGGCTGCGTTGATGAGGATCAATGAGTCGCCTTCAGCTACCAGCGGATAGTACCCTTGTTGATCGGCTATACAGATGCCTTTCCATAGGCCTTCCAGTTCTGCAACATTGTTGGTGTCATTGCCTATGGAGCCAAAGATAATGTGCTGAATGATACCTTGATCGTTTCGAATGACACCTCCGTATCCAGCTGGTCCTGGATTTCCTTTTGCTGCACCGTCGAAATTAAGTTTGAAGACTGATGATACTGGGGGTGTCCAATGAACAGGGGAGCCAATCTTGGGAGGGGATGAAGAGGGGGCAGAAGGTGGGCAAGCAATGTGGAGATCCCATAATTTCCAGACCTGTAGCTCTTGTGGAGAAGAGGGCCAGTCTGTTTCTTGCCATGTTCTTATCGCCAAAGTTTCTTGGATACTTTGTTTGAATAGTAGCCAAGGATGTCAGGAGGGTGCTTTTTATTGTTGAATACTCTGTTATTCCGTTCCTTCCATAGGGACCAATAGAGGAATCCTGGGATGAGAGCCCACAAAGAGTTTAACAGCGAACTTTTATATGGCGATTTGTGCCAGGTTCTCAGCAGGTTTGCGATATCTCCCTGACGGTGTGCTCTTCGTTGATTGCATCGTTCTATTTGATTCCAGAGATGGGCTGCGAGGGGGCATGTCTCCATGAGGTGCAGTGTGGTTTCCAACTGGAGAGCGCAATTTGGACATATTGATGGCCCAATGAATCCTCTTCTCTGCAAGTTATCCCAAGTAAGGATGCGTTTTTTGCTCAACAACCATAGGAAGGTTGAAACTTTGGGCCAAAGTTTGGGCTGCCATATATTATTCCATAGTGGATCTCTGTTGTTTTGACTTGGAGCATATCGCAGTATATAAGCCTCTTTCGTGGTGAAGGCTCCCTTTGTTGTGTTCCCCCATCTCAGCTTATCCTGCTTATTTGACTGCTTGATTTTCCTATGGTTTAATTCTTCCTCAATATCTGCGTGGGTCTCTTCTTGCCATCCCGGTTGCCATGAGCAAGCTGGCTTCCATTGTTGGTAATCGTTGTTTGCCTGTTGTTGCCAGAATTGGGAGATGTGAACCAAACTGTGGCTCTGCATGTAAGTCTGCCAAAGGGGTTTGTGGAAAATCGTGGCAAGCTTTGGAAGTTGTTGCCACGAATCTTCCCAGAAACGCGCTGAGTTACCGGAATGAACTTCCCAAAAACTGTACTCCTGTATGAATGCACTGTGTAGCTTAGCCGCATTCCAGATCATGGAGCCAGAGATGCTTGGACTTATTCTGATGAGATCCTCCCATTGACTGCCAGGTGCATACTTGGCTTGCCAGAGTTTTGCCCATGGAATTAGAGGTTTGACCAGCCAGTTCCACCAAACTTTCGCGCCCATGGTATGATTACTTTGCATTGGATCCCGCAGGCCTAATCCTCCTTTTGATTTAAGTTGGCATACTTCTGACCATTTAACAAGGGCCCATTTCCTATTGAGACCTGTGGATCCCCATAGAAAGTTCCGCTGAAGATTTCGAATGGCTTTGAGTACCCACTTGGGAGCAGCTAATATGGAAAAGAGGTAAAGAGGCATAGCCTGGAGCACGGACTTGATCATTACAAGTCGACTGGCTGTGTTTAGCGATCGGTATGTCCAGGATGAGAGTCTAGCTTCCAGCTTGTCCAGGAGCGTGCGCCAGGATGCATGCTTGAGAGCAGAGACCATAAGAGGAGCACCCAAGTATTTGGATGGGAGCACTGCAATGGTGAAGCCAAGGATGCACGCTATATTCCTTTGAATGGAGACAGGGGTATTGAAAAAGAAGAGTTGAGATTTAGAAGCATTGATGGAGGTCCTTAAGGCTTCAGAGAACAGCTCGAGCAAGGCTTTGAAGGATTTAGCTTCAGAAGAAGAAGGATGGCCAAAGAGCATGGTATCGTCGACAAACTATTGATGAGATAAGGGGGATAGGCCATGAAGCGTTATGCCTCTGATTGCTTGAGAGGAGATAGCATGGTGTATAAGGCGGCTGAGCCCTTCCTCCATCAGAACGAAAATGAAAGGCGAGAGGGGGTCCCCTTGCCGGATGCCTCGTGAGGAGCGGAAAGGCAAAGATGGGGAGCCATTGAGAAGAACCGAGAAACAGGGAGATGAGATAAGGCTCATGATCCATCTAGTCCATGTTGCATTAAAGCCAAAGGCTAGCAGCATCTTCTGAATATACTCCCAGCTAAGCTTGTCAAAGGCTTTAGATAGATCAAGCTTCATAATCATACCAGGTTTCTTTAGGATTTTTAGGGAGTGGAGCACCTCATTAGAAAGGATGATGCCATCCATGATTTGGCGACCTTCGACATAACCCGTTTGTTCCGGAAGGACAAGAAGCGGCAGGAGGGGTTTGAGCCGATTGGCCACTACCTTAGAGATGAGTTTATAAATAACATTACAGAGGGCTATGGGCCTGAATTTGTCAGGCGTATTGGCTTCTTCCCCCTTGGGAACCAGAGCAATGAACGTGGAGTTGAGAGAGGGGAGGAGCCAGTGCATGGAGCGAGATTCTTCCACTAGTTCCCAGACCTCTGCGTGTATTAGTTCCCAAAAATCATGAAAAAAATTTGCAGTAAAGCCATCAGGTCCAGGAGCCTTACCATCTTTTAACTGCGCCATTGCTTCCTCTACCTCTTGCTTTGTGACTGGTTGCAGCAAATTTTTGTTGTGTTCTTCTGTGATGAGCTTGGGGATGTGCCTAGTGACCTCTTGTATTGCTGCTGTTCTGCTTCTGGTTTGTTCCTTGAGTGCTTCCTGAAAGTAATCCCTTAGCTCTTTTTCCATATCTTCATGCGTTTCTAATTTCTCCCCTTGGTTATTGTTGATGAAGGCAATGTTATTGTGCATTCGCCGTTGAATGGTAGATCGATGAAAGAATTTTGTATTTTTCTCACCTTCTTTTAACCATTTTATTCTGGATTTTTGGCGCCAGAGGATTTCCTCTTGAGATCTCCGAGCTTCTAACGTTGTCCATGTGGCTTGCTCCTTGTCTGCCAATTCCTCTGTTCTGCCTTCTAGGATGATTGTTTGCTGTATTGTGCTCATTTCCTGTTCCATTTTTTGCCTGGATTCCGTGATGTTCCCGAATTGAGTTTTATTCCACACCTTCAATACTTGCTTGAGATGTCGGAGTTTCTGTTGAAATATGAACATCTTTGCGCCTTCTGGAGGAGAGAATGATTTCCATGCCTCTTGGACCACCTCTTTGAATTTGGGATGACTGGCCCAAAAGGCTTCATATTTAAATGGTCGATTGCTGTGTTTACCAGGTCTCGTCCATTGCAGCGTGATTGGCCAATGGTCCGATCCCCCCTGAGGTAGGATGGAAGCGTTAAAGTCTCCACCCAGGTGGATAGCGTTGTCTGAGATGAGAAAGCGGTCAAGTCGCGAGGCAATATTGTGTACTCCCCTGCGCTTGTTCGTCCATGTGAAGGTGCCATTGGAAGTTTGTATGTCTATAAGCTGATTACTTCGAATGAAGTCTTTGAAACCGGCGCTGTCATCTTCTAGCTTCATGCGCCCGCCTTTTTTTTCTCCCAGATGAGTGATAAGATTGAAGTCGCCTCCACTTATCCACAATGGGAATTGTCTGGTTGAGTTTAGATCTGTTAATGCTTCCAGCACATCTAGCTTGTGGTGCATATCTTGCGGGAAGTATGTATTGGTGAGGAGTCCATGAATGTCCGTTCCAATAAGATGAAAATTAGCTTGAATGAAATGGTGGGTTGCATGAAAGTCTTGTAGCTTCAGGATCTGCGGATTCCATGCAATGGAGAGCCCGCCCGACGCCCCTACTGCGTCCACGGAAACTGATCTACTTCCGCTCCAGGCTTTGCGAAGGATCTTTTCAAGCGTTGTACTAATACTTTTTGTTTCTTGAAGGAATACCACTGCTGGTTTTTCCAACTGTATCATATTCTTCAACATTCTGTGTTTCGAAGGACTGTTGAGCCCACGCATGTTCCAGGAGATAAGCTTCATGGGGAACTTTGGGGGTGGGGCTTGTAAAACGTGGTCAACTTCGGAAATCTTCCATATTCCATAAGTATTTCTCCTAGAATGATGGTTCTTTGCAAATCGGTTTTGCGTCCCCTTTTCTTGGTTTCTTTTTGGATTTTCTTGCCATCCCATGGACTGCCTGCTTGTACTCCAAGACATTTGCTGTGCTGAGCTTTGGCAAGGACTCCTGCAAGTCTGTCTATTTCCCATGGGGGGATTGAATTATATTATTTTTGCTTGCAGGCCTCTTCAAGTTTAAGTATATCCAGACCATCTATACTTACTGTTTCTTGATCTTCCTCCATAATAATGGGGATGTTCTGAGGGTCTTCTGTAGCCTCCTCATGCAAAAGAATATTAATAATTATTATTATTAACATTATTATTACTATTAATTAACTTTATTATTAGTATTAATTAAGTAATTAATATTATTAATAGTAGTAGTTAATTCTAATCATAATAAATAATTATAATTAACTTTATTATTAATTATTAACAATAAAAATTAACAGTTAATAATTAACCTATTATTAACTTTCACCCTTATATTAAACTATCAAAAATTATTATAATTATTAATAATGATTTTAAAAAATATATATAAAAAATTCTTTTTGTTTTGTTGGTCGGTGTTGAAGAATGTAACTAGCACCAGTCTTCATAATTGTACTTGAGTCATGATGTAATATATTTGTCAAATTATATTTTTTACTATTATTTAAATTGACTTATTAAAGTGTGGGTTTCATGCTTGGGCCCATGGTTCATAGGTCATAGCACCAATTGTGTGCTTTAGGATTTATTTTTCAAGTCAAATTCAAGAAAGAAAAAATATTTTATTATTCCTCCCCATCAAGTTGGCCTCCAATAAAATTGACAAGTCGGATACTCATACTATACATGTCATCTCAATTACAGGAAGAAACAACTATAAATACCAAGGTGAACTCGACCTGAAGCAAAGAAATCAAAATTGAATAGATTTCATAGAAGAAAATTGTAGAGAAGGTTTGATCTGTGGTTCATACAAGATAGGAAAGAAATCTAAAGGGGGGACACTGTACAATACTAGCCACGGGCAGAGAATAGTTGCAGGATGGTGATTATATTAAGCTGAGAATTATAGGATAATAGTAAGAGTAAAATTGCAGGAATAAAGATGACCTGACTTTGTGGAAGAACCGAGAGCCGAAATTGCAAAAGTAAGAAAGATAAGGAAACTAAAACTTGAGATAACATTTGTCATGATGGGAGGATGACTTGATGGGTGAGGAAAATTATGTCATAGGTCTTGGTATATCTCAATGTGATTTGAATCTACTGAAGGAAGAGTTCTTGACTGGGTTTTCCTCTACTTAGGGTTTTTTCCCTTGCTGAGAACCTATATCTTGTGTTCTCTTGTGTTTTTGTTCTTTGGCAATTGTCTTGATGATAATAATGGAATAAAAAATAAGAATAAATATCTAATCACAAGAAATAACCAAGTAATAGAGAAATAAAATTAATAAGAAGTCAAATCAGTATTTCCATATATTTCTCAACATGGCACCAAAGTTGGTTCACTTGTATGAAGGCAGAAAGAAGGTCACTTGGGCTTCAAATCGAGCAAGGATAAACAGTCATCTAGACCAAACTCCTAAAGGGAATATATTCCAATTTCTAAGCACATTTATTAGCCCTAATCATAGTGACTAGGATACAGTCCTATGCATGGAAGAGAAAGGTTCTTTAAAGCTCTATTCACAAGGACCGAGAGGCTAGAACTATATCCCATAGAAGGTTGAGCAGTCTGAAGAAAAAACAGTTCTAGTTATACATATTATGTTATGAAATCTTCAATATAATAGAACTGAATTCTTTGTAATATGATTTCTCTGAGAACTTGCAACTCTGTATTTATCATGTGGTATAAAAGTCAAAACATCATAAACAAATGATGACAGTCCTATATATATATATATATATATATATATATATATATATATATAGGTGACCTAATTAATGAAAATAAGGAAGAATCCTTACAAAAAGAAAAATCAAGTTTTGTAGACTCAACATGAAGTTATAGTCAGCTTGAAAAAGGAGCCGAGACTCCTACTACAGTCTCGAGCACAAGTATAATTAGAAAAAGTCTCCATCGCTTTAAATCAAAATCTTGTATACTCAAGACCAAAATTGATTTTCCTGATCTATCTCCCTTACACAGTCACCACATTCAAAACAAAAATTGTGATTGTCTACAATGGTATATAGTCCAAGAAAATAGTGGTAAAAGAGCACATCTTTTAGGCCTATAAATATACTCGATGCAAATGTGAGCAGTAAGTTAAGGAGCCAACCTAGGAAGAACTTAAGCATGATATATCTATCTCAAAGGTGAATGCAGCCTACCACAATAAGGAGAATTTGTCTTGCACCAACAACATATTAAAAGCCTTGAAGCTCTCATTGACATCTTGACATGTATAAATAGCAATGTATGGCTAGTTAAAATTGTGACTCATCCAGACTCTTATAACAAGTCAACATCACAATGATATCCATCCATGTTATGCAAAGAAATCTATTGCAGATGATCAGGAAGGAGCAAGGTAGGTATTCCTTGAGGTAATTATAAATTTCTTTTATGATTATCTAATTCTTATTAAGTTTTTAAATCCTTTAGTTATAAGGTTTGTAATGTTAATTATTGCTGACATCGAATTTTTTGTAAACCCTACCCATAACCTGCACTTCTAGGGTTTGTAAGTAATCTAGAATATATAGTAAAAATTGAAGTAGAAGATAACTTGATTTTTGCTAGATATAGAGTTTTTACTTGGAAATCCTAAATTTCCATCCTCCATTACTGCATAGAAACCCTAGATTGACAAATTGACTTCACGTTTTGGTATCGCATATTTTTTTGTTGTACTGAAGTGTTGTAGGAATAAAGATTATGGCTAAGGAAGCACTTTAATAAAGGGAATCCTACAAAGTTTGTAGAATGAGAAACTCCATGTATGTCTAAAACTATAAGACTTGTAAAAAAAATCTTCATTAAAATTAATTTTATTGATTTGTCGTGTATTACTAACTATCTTATGTTTAGGGTTTTGAATCATAAAAGATTCTTGTTAAGAAGATTAATCAATAGATTGAATCTATCTATATTTTTTCATTTGTTCATTTCATGAAACCCTAACCTCTAGGGTTCACTATAAAACCCTAGCCTAAGGGTATGTCAATATTTATGAAACCCTAATCTACTTAAGGTTATTGATGAAGTCTAGCAATCTTATTCCTTTTATCTTTAGGGTCTTTGTATTGTCCTTTAAGGTTTGTTGTTAATGTCTAAACTATGTTTTTAGAATTAGGTGAATTAGGGTTTATAAAAAAAACCCTTGTAAAAACTAAAGTGAGATCCTATAAATGAAACCCTAGGTATACATTCGACAGTAGAATCCAAACCCTAGTCTGAATAAAATTGTTGTAGTTATAACTTTGATGTATTGATATTTGTATCTTGGGTGAACCTAGTATATAGCATTATGAAATGAAAAAGCATGATTATGAAATCCTAGATATGTATATGATCATAGTTTGTGAATTATAGGGTTTGTAGCACCTTACCAAAATATTGATATTCACGGATATGATGATATTGTTTCCAATATGATTAGTTTTGGTGATAGAATCTAGGGTTTGTAACAAACCCTAGTAAAATCTAACATGTATAGTAAATTTTATATTTGATTAAATTGTTGATATCTACGACTTCGTGTCTCAAAGGTGG